>OMLB01058008.1:0-21832 GCA_900302555.1 Myripristis jacobus
CGCCCATTCAAAATGACTGGGAGGTGTATATCAAGGGGGGAAACTGGCAAGGCAAAGTTTTTGCAGAGTTTGAGGACAAATAGCTGCCAGTATTAAAATGATGGAAAATCCACTGAAAATACCAGTTTCTAGGCAGGACCGAGGACTAGACACATCTAAATCATTGGCCCGTATTGTATCATTAATCAGGCAAATCCCACTTTTGTTTTTAAATCGGAGGACAAATGGTCAATATTTGGAGAGACACAAACAATATACTGACCTATAATGAACTACTACTAGTCATTTCACTGATTTTGATGACATAGTACTATCAGAACCTGGAAATGCAACACTCCCTGTTCAAATGATTTTTCTCCCCCATGTGCCCATCTTATGCACATTAATATATGGACAAAATCAAAGATTACACTATCTGACTGAATACGTCAACATCAATATTATGATGGTATGGTAGGGATTACTATTAGTGCTTTCATTAGATATTTACACACAACAGATTTGTGATTAAAAAAAGTCATTGTAATGTGGATATGACGATGAAGGAGGTCGAGGCAAATAACAGACCGGCTAGAACATTTTAATAATTTACTTTAAAAATATCAGCCCAGGACCTTTGCTGCATGTCATTGCCTATCTCAACCCCGTCTTTCCTGTGTCTGTGTAATAAAGTAGCACCCCTCCCCACAACTACAAAAAACACTTTTGTCTTATTGCAATATTCAAAATCTCTAGTATATCTAGTAGAGTACCCAGCCCTATAGAAAATGAATCTTTAATTTTAGAGGTGTGATAGGCATTGCTTGTTCTTTCAAACAGTTTTGGCATTTCTAATTTATTTGACAGTCACAGTCAGGAGAGAAAGGAAAGGCAGGGGAGAGAGAGGGGATGACATGCAGCAAATGGCCTGAGGTCGGATTCGAAGGTCGGATGGTGCAATCAGGACTAGGCCTTAACATGAGACACGTGCTCTCCGGTGAACTACCGGGGCGCCCCTCTCAAACAGCTTTGATGGTAAGGAATTTTATAAGTATTCTCCAATGTTTTGTATTGACATGAAAGAATCATTCTACACAGAATATCAGCATCTCTGGAAACCTTCAGTCAGACTGTAGTCATTTGGAAAAGTTTCCATTTTGAAACCCCTTTGGGCTGCTACGAGCAAGGGCCACTTTAAAGAGCGCATACGGGCGAGCGCTCATGTGTATTTAGATGTCACTGACATTTTCCCCCTTTGAATGTCAAGCTGCTGATGACAGGCTTTTGACAACTAATGTTTCAGGGAAATGGACAGGATTTATACACAGTCACTAACAATGTCATGTTGTGTGTTGTTTTGGTGTTGGGCTGTGATGCACGGTGCAGCACCTTATTGATTTTCAACTTGTCTTGAGCCTCTTTGACCATGTCGTCAGAGAAACCAAGGTGCAGCTTGTCAGGCTTGAAGGACGGCAGGCCTTGACAGAGCTTGACCAGGACGTAGTCTCTCAGCTTCACGTAGTTCTCAGAGGGGTCTTCAGCTGGAAACAGGCATCACAACACAAAAGAGTTCAAATGAGACAACTATGAAGATGAGGTTATTATAAGCCTGTTAGGTTTCAAATGAGTCATAATATATTTCTTCAAATCCCTCAAAAACATGGCACATTTCACTCCATGGTTAACTCTTTTTGACACGGTAAGTGTTATTCTGTGTGTGTGTGTGCCAGGGGTGCAGTGAAAGGACTTGAGGGTTTTTGGAGCTGCTAAAATGGTTGGAATTTACATATTTGCAATCTTCACTTTTCCAAGTATTCGCTTCGAAATAACAATGAGGAAATATTAATCGAGGGCATATGACCTCGCTGGCAGAAACTCCCTCCCCATTCAATTGTCAAATTGAAAGTGGAATCCATTCTTAGAAAGGCTTCCTCTCTGAAAGGAAAAAAAAAACTGGGATGCCTGTTTAGTATTCAGCCTCTGTCTTGATGCAAAGTAAGTATTTCTGTCCAACTAGTTTCAATAGAGCCTCAGCACATACTGCCATACATGCTGTCCCTTCAAACGAATCCTGCCTGGGATGCACCCACTCCACTGCAGTGTAATGCTGTGGGACACGGGTCATTAAAAACGACCAGAGAAGAATCCTGAAGATAGTTTTTGTGGGTCACACAATGACCTCAAACAAAGATTCAGTGTTTACCCATGTCCGCAGCAGCACATGCACAAATAGGATAAATTCAGATGATTACCTGTTATGTCTTGTACTTTGGGCAGAGTGCAGTAGAATCTGTGCACCGCCTCCAGAAGCTGAGCCCCATGCCCCTCTCCTTGGAATGGCGGCAGAATCAGCATTTGGCTGGTTAGTTAGAGGACAGACAGTCTTGTTTTAGTGCACAATAGAATATGAGATGGGTTTGTTTAAAATAATTTCTCTCCTATAAAGAAACTGGATCTGGAATCTATGCAACAACTCAGCATACAAGAAGAATTCTTTAACTGAGAAGAGCAAATAATGGATTGTTATAGATATCCATTAATTGATCAAATAAAATGCTTATCTATACAGTTGTTTTGAGATACAAATCACTTCGGTTTTGTAATAAAACTAAATCTAGCTGAATGCATGGCTATATAAGCCAGTAATTTGGGCTCTTCTGGGAAAGGATAAAGAAATGTATAATTTTCCTCTCCTTTTTTATACAAAAGAATGGGAAGGCACGTGCTACCCTAGCAATTACCTTACACGTGGTCGGGTTTTGTCTGGGTACACGTAGTAATTATAAACTGTCATGTAGCCAACAGTTGCGTAGAGAGTCTCCCCATCTTTATTGTACTTTTCAAATCTGCAGATAAAACACAAAGGCAAACAGGTCAATTACAGGCACACTCCCATGCAGCGTCCATTTTAGCCTCTCCATTCTCCTGCCCCCCTTATTCCCCAATGTCAGCATGCTGGAGCAGCCAGGCCCGATTGGTACACCTGCTACAACCTGAATACATTATGCACTTAATTGGAGTACTGCAACTTAGAGCAAGAGAAGGGGTTGGAGGAGGGATTGAGCTCCTCAAAATCACTTCAGTCCATTTTCCCCATTGTCAGTATTAATAGGTGCCAGGGTAAAGAAAACACTGGCAGAGGCTCTTTTTACTGTTTAGACATTGTTCAGTGTTTCAAAAGACAACAGTATTCAATTCAGCTCTTGCCCCTGAAAAAATGAAAAGGGCTTTGGGCACAAAGGGAGCTCTTGCCTGATCAACAATTCTCCAATGGGGGAAATATAATCAAACTGGCCTGGTAATTGGTCACAAGCGGCCAAAGGAGGGGCTTTGTTTTTCACTGACACAATAAAGGCTCCGGGCTGGGGGGGAGTTTGATGTCGATTAAGGAGGGCACTCACACAAGAAAAAAGTCCCAACGATCGTCGTCTGCGTCGATGAAGCTGGCCGTCTCTATGAACCACATGAGGAAGGTCTGCAGGCGCTCGTGGTACTCTCGGAATCCCGGGCAGGTCATGTCAACCTTAAGCAGAAACACCAAACATCAACATCTGATTAGGTTCATTGTTGCGAGCTGTTGTGCCACTGTTTTTGATGGTTTAGGTGCTGTGTAAAGCGCATACAAGTTGGGTGACAGCAACATAAAAAAAGGATTAAAACTGAAGCAAGCAACCTCTCCACAAGACACTGTTAGGTTTCAAGGATTGCACAAGTGAAGGAACAAGGCGAGATCAGATTAAAAAGGAAATATGTGTACCTTGTGAATCTGGTATGTGAGTTCGCCTGCTTCCTCATTGTGGACTTTGTAAGTGTGAAGCAGGGTGCCAAAAGGCTTGAAATTGGCCTCCTTCTCCAACAGTGAGATGAAGTCGTCAGTGTTGCAGCTGAACCCAGCAGGGATGATTTCCCTGATCTTCCCTTCAACATCATCGGGCTGGAGAATGAAACGTCAATTTAGTACTGGCACAAATAAGCAATATTTAGATGAAGAAGGAAAATATTTAATACAAGGTTTCAAGAGGTTTTTCTGTGATTAATGACTAATGACCAGTGAAGCATTCGCCATTAAAAAGACACCTCAAATAAACAGCTTAGGTTATTTGCAGCAGTAAATTTCATTAATTTTCTGCCACGGTATCCTTAGCTTGAACATTCAGTCACAAAATGTGCATCAACACAGTTATTTTTGTCCTTAAATTAGGCAAGACTGCAGCGCTGACTGACAGAACACAAAAAATAAAAGTGGAAGCATACATGTTTTTGTGCCAGTGAAAAGAAAACCATTAGGCAATTAAAACTGTCAGCTGAGCAGAGACCGCAGCACCCTCCCCCTCCTCTGGTGAAAGAACACTTCATTCAATACATTTACTACTTATGTTAAACCATGAATATGTGATGAAGTTGCCACAATGACGCATTTCTGCTTCTCACTAGGCAATAAAATCTTATGAATTGATCTCAACTTAACAAACCTTGGGCATCCATAATAGAGGCCTCTCCTCTAATCCTGCCAAGCGAACTCAATCAAATGAATTTGCCCCTGCGTTTTCAAAGAGCCTCGGAGACAAAGAGGCCCTACCCTTGGACTTTTTACTCAGTACAACGTGTGGTTAGTTCAGCTGTAATGTTTGCATTGTATCCATTTCCAGAAGGATTGACATGAGAACACTTTGCTAAGCAGCCCTTTCACACCATTTACATGCGTGATGGGCATTATTTCGGTACAGAGACCCTTGCTGCTCAGCATTGAAAACTGGGAAATGAAGAAGGTCTGAGCAAAATGCACTACAAAAGGCTAATACAACATACTGCTAATTCCCCCCCTTTCAGACATCAGCTAATATCCAACTGGAAGTAATGCACCTGCAGCTGAATGCCACTTAACCATTGTAATTGTTCAGCCACATTTCTAAGGAACAAGGAGCATGCTTAAAAGACCATGGACAAACACGTCACATTGTCCCAGGCACTCTCCGACATACTACACTTTGAATTGCACAACCTTCAAGAATAGATCCCTTAGTCTAGCATGAATGTCGCTTAACAATATACTTTTAAGAACATTTTGTTAAATTTCTTTGATTTCTGAGAATGAATACAAAGAGAGCATAAACTATCTAATATGCTGTAATTGAAATATTTCAGGTAATTATTTAGTTCATCAATTCACTACAAAGGCCATGCTAAAACGAAAATGCGACCAACAACTGTAGACATTCTTTCTGAAGTTGATTTTAACAAGTTAAATAAATACTAGTAAATCTATACAGTTTATGCATCTAATATATGATTGTAGACAACAACAACAACAACAGGCTTTTCCCACTACACTCTAGAGTTTGTGCAGCAGTACTGGGCCTAAAACAATGCTAACTGTGAGAAGTCCAGCAATATAGTGTTTTTGACTAATTTGGAGGGGAGAAGGTGATTTTTGATGAGAGTCTCGTATCAAAGTGGCAGCTGCATGAACTCTATCTCTCCCTCCCCTTGTCCCTAGCTCTCTTCTCTCACCAGCTGCACTGCACCCAGACAGTCCACATGCACTCAGAGACAAACACTCTTCAGATGCAGCCTGAACTCTGCTGCTCCCTAACTCTCTACCTCTACGCCAGCTGCACTCAAACCCTTAACAAGGTGAACACTCAGGGGTCAACACAGAACAGTAAGTAGTGGCACACAGACAGTAAGCCAGCCATCACATTTCAGTTTGAATATCAGTGATTCTGCAAACTATGTTCCTACAGTGGCGCTCTACTTTTGGACACGGTGAAACGGTTGCTGATGTCGTTTTGCCTTTGCATTTTCAAGCTACCAGAGGCAGAAGTGATTTCGTGCTCATCAACTTTTCAGAAGAAACCAACCCAACTGTTTTACAGGATCAATTAAAATTTGAACACTACTGCAGAAACCCTGACTCCCTCTGCGCTACAGGTCGTGTCACTTGCCACCACGACCACCAGTTGAAGGCCATGTCATTGGGGGTGGCTCTGTCGTTTTCTGTCAGGACAGATGTCCCAGTGTAGAATCATTTGACCTCAATGGGGCCCACACTAATTCTTTCATTCACACTGCATGTTTGCTGTATTGACAGCTTTAAGAAATGTTCAAAACAGCCAGGAGCCTTTTGTGACGTTTCTAAAAAGAGAGCAAACAGAACAAGCAATTAGCATTACTAACTGCTATGCTGTTGTTTTTTGTCCAAAAGGAAAATACAGGCTGTTGGTATTTTAATTGTGATATTTGACTAATACAAAGTACAAAAAACTCTGCAGACATTTGTATAAATTATAAATGAAGAATTTAGTGCTCCTTACAAAAGAAGGAAAACTAATTGTAGCATCATTAATTTACAAATAGATAATAAGATGAATCAATTACTAGATAAAATGGACGCCTCTAAAGCTGTAGCTATCGATTATTTTAGTAATCAAGTATTCTACCAATTATCCCACTGATTAATCGAGTAATCAGATAAGAAGTGCTTTTGTGTTTTATTAAAGAGCAATAGTAAATATACAAAAGCAAAAAAGTAAGTAGGCCGGGTTTCTTAAAATTAACAATCACCATTTTTATTGCCTATTTTAGCAATACAAAAACATTATCTTTATCATTATCTTTCCAAACAAAACATGTTTAATGCATGAAGTGCCATGTTACATTCATGTGTTATAGTAGGGACATATAATTTCCACGATCACAGAATCGTGGACAGAATCGCAGAATTAGCCAAATAAAACAAAATCTATTTTTATCGAATATCGTGGAATTTGACATAATTTGAATGGAATACTGTTTTTGTGTGGAATATGAACGTATGTCTGGGGAAAATTACATGGAGGGAAGCAAATTTGGGTGGCACAACCCCTCCAGTCGTTTCACCTGCACCTGCACCACCAAGAAAAAAAAATTACAACAACTGCACCGGCGCCATACGAGTCCAAAAGGCAAAGAACCTTTCCAGGCTACAGCAGCGCACTGACATGGATTGTGTAACAAAGCGAAGAGTTGCCACTCCGCTCTATTTTCACTGGCTAACAGCAGCACACTGACAGCTTAGCTTGTCTATTCAGAGAAGCAGTATCACTTGGGCTTATTTTTCAATCTATGTTATCACATGCATACTACTGCTCATTCATTGGTAGCTGAATTGTTAGGTCTGTTTGATAAGTAATTTACATTTTTAAAACAAATAATAATTTAACATATTGTTAAATTATTGGAGTCAAGCTTACTGGTAAACATCTACTCCTTCAAGATAATTTATTATGTTCTACAACTCATAAACATACACTAACACTACATAGGCAACCGAGTGTTTGAGCAACATATCTCCTCTGTGCTACAAAAGATCCGTGGTAAAAAGCACTCTGTTGTTGTAACACAGTAAAATAAGAGTAAAAGTTAAAAAACAGAATTTCCAAAAATTAAAACGGAAAAAACGGAATTTGGGAAAAAATAAAACAGAGTTTGGGAAAAAATAAAATGGATTTTATAGAGCCCTAAATATTTTCATCACATTCAAATGCAATAATACATGTCTTTTCAGTTGTAACCAACTAAACTATATGATAAATCACATTATTTTAGATTAAAAGATTTAAAATATCTAAAGGCAGTTTTACTGTACATCATATATTGTCTAAGTTTAATATTAAATATGAAAGCTCTTTCACCATGAGAATAATCATAGCCCTTGTTACAGGAATAAATGAATTTAAACATAATGTAAGCATGTTAGGTTAGCAAGGCTGTATGTCTGCTTAGGGTGTGTGCTGTGCCAACACACAAGTCTGAACACATATGTCACCTGCCTTCAACAAAAGCGTCTCTCTAAAAACCTGAATAGTGCTACTAATCATCATTTTTTTCTCTGAACTCTCACTTAGCTTCATTTCAAAGTGGCATGTAATGTCTTGTGTGGTTTGTTTGAACAAAGACAAGAAGATTAAAAGCACAACTCATAAGAAAAGTGGTCATATCTATATTTAGGCTACATTTTTATTAAATAACTGATAACATGATTGGGTTTTTATTGCAGATATAGATAATATGAAAATATTTTAACAGCTATATCAGTCCATAACAAATCTCCAAATGGACGAGGTAAATGTCATGGGACCTGCATGTAAATGCACATAAGCAACTAATTTATCATTTGGTATAACTGAAGTGTGAAATGCAAAAGTCATTTATAGCACTTTAATCAATCAATATGACCTGATAATAATGCTGACTAACAAACACATGCTACTTCGAAGCTGAACCAGATCATATTTCTTTTCCCTCTCATTTTCAGCCTGAGAGCCAAAGAAACCGGCTCCATCTGGCTGAAACTGGTTCTTGTGGGTCTATGAAATCAGTAAAAAAAAAAAAAAAAACAAACATGCAAAAAAAGGAGAATTTTTGAGAATGTTGCACAATATTCTGAAGTTTCAGTAAGATACAATTAGCTTCTTACTCTGGGCATTAACGAATGTCCCCTCCGGGCTTGAGCTGATAGTGCACACGTCAGTATTTACTTATCAGTCAGGTATACATCTCCCTCAGTGGGCCTATGGCTATAAACCGATGTGTATCTTGACTGAATGAACAAATGCACTCATTAATTAAATACATTAAATATACATTGTATCTTAGGAATCAGGCTGTTTGTATTTATCTGGGACTATCCTATGTTTTTGCAACAAGGAACCAGCCCCACATCCCACAGGGTCAACCAGATGGGACCTTAACATTCTCCCAACCAGTGTCTACCTCACCAAGTGGGGTTCAGTTCAGTTTCTAATATTTACACTGGGAAATTCGTTATACTTATTTCACTACGTTGTCTGACACATTTCAGCTTTTTAACATTACTGTAACATCACAACTAAGAAAAAATTTGCCTGGATAATGCCACAATTAATAAAGGGTTTGGATTAGCAGCTTTGGAACTATAAGCGGTCTCATGGCATTCTTAGATTATGGTGTGGTCTTAAAAAAATAAATAAATAAATAAAATAAAATAAAATAAAATAAAGACATATGCAGCCACTAGGAGGAAGCCAGAGGGAGTGTGTGAGTACTTGCAACTCATATTGGAAAACCTCTTGATACATATCAAAAAATACTAATTATAATATATTGATGAAAAAATGTGGTGTGCATGAAAAAGTGTGATAATTTGTATAAGCCAAGTCAAACGTGTACCCATGTGCAGGCTTCAATTAATTTTATGCACACGATATTTTAGGTATCAGAGAGGCTAAAATCTGTGCAAGATAACATTCTGCAGCACTTATTGTGTGCGTCAGACTACTATGAGTGGCACTGAAGATTATATGTACTGCTGCCATATTTCTGAGCGTTTTTGTGAGAGGTAGTGTAATTTTACTCATTTTTTAAAATGACTCGTTTGCTCTAATCATTATTTTGAATGAGCAAGAACTATACAATTTTGGTTTGATAACAGTAAGCCATTTTAGTTGTGCACCGACATGCATACATTTGAGCATTCATGAATCAAACACATGCAGCCTAAATTTGTCAACTCTGTAAGCGGCTCTAAATGACCTTCACCACACACTGTACAGGATTCATAAACTCCACAAGGGCCAGTTAATATATAATTGTATGTATTTGTGACGCATGTGTTGAAATGGTGCAAAGCGTGTAACGTGACACGATCAAAGATTCCTCTGTGTGACAACATGGCCCTTTTACAGGCGTAGTTGTTCTCGACGGTCTCTGATGCATCTCATGTTCAGAATGTTTTGTTACCAAAGAGATGGGAGGAACATGTGATTTAAACAACAGACGTAACCTGGCTCAGCACCAAGAGATCGACTGATCACTGTCTTACTTCTGCTCTGTTCAAACAAAAAGGTATAAAATTTACCTCTCAGCTGAAGCTTACTACATACATTGAAGGTTCATGAGGGTCCAGCGTGTTTCTAGGCATACAAACCGTCTGTCTCCATATGTAGGACATTTGGAGGTCATATTTTTAAACTACGACAGGGTACACCATCGCTCTTACCTACCTTCACACTCACCACTCATTTAAATTAAGCTAGCTTGTCAAAATGTTTTCAGATGTTTGGTCAAAAATAAATTCATCAGTCTGGCTGCATGTGACTGAACCCACACACACAAACACAAAAAAATCGACCTCTGTAACAAATAGCTGACACCTAACATTTACCTATAGGCAGAAAAGCATTTCAAGAGTAGGCGGGGCCTTTCTAGACTCTTTTTTTTCAGCACACAAAACAGAATGTGTATTGAAATGTGAGTGCACCATGTGAGCAGAGCCATTACATGAAGTGGGGGAGGGGAAACTAAAAAAAGGGACTATACCATTTTTCCATTTTCCCATTCTGTGAGCTCAAATTGGACACTGCTCCACTCTGAGTGGACTAAATACTATCCAAAATACAGAAATGCCATAAACATGGTGTGACTCTACACACTGCCAAAAATCTCAAAAGTGTACTGCTTTCCAAAGCAGACACTCAGTAGGTCACTAAACTCAAATACACCAAATGGAGAAAAAAGGGTGTAGGAATTCTCTAGGTCTAGAAAACAACCAGAATGAACAAACAAAATAAACTGCACAACTCTTTTATTAACATTGACGTTAGGCCACACCCACATCCTTGGTCTGTGTGGTGCATGGAAAATTACTGGACTGTACCACTTTGGGCCAGGAGGGGGGTGACAGCACAGTGAACAATGTGATAAACACTGCAATTTATTCGACTTCAAGTGAATCTACCTATGCATAAGGTATGGTTTAATACCAAGGTGAATGCTGTGCACCTTTCACTTCAGGTTTATGTTGATGTAATTCGCATCAAAATTCAACAACTAATTAAAAGTAATTAAAGTCCAAATCAAATCTCATATATTACAGAGAAGAGTGATCACATAAACAATCTTAATTTATTCTTCCCCATAGATCAGGGCTGTTAAACCTAAAACAAAGTCAGTCTTGTCTTTTGCCTCTTGTCCAGACAATCACCTCTGCAGCTCACTGGAGGTGCTGCTTGTTTTAGCCCCAACACATCCACCTCACTGACCCAGTAGGATTGTTCAGCCTCTGCTGAAAATAGGTCTACGTCAAAGATGCAAAATGTCAAAATGATCAAGACAGCTTTTTCAATATGAACATAAGAGTGCTAAACATGTCGCTCTTCCTTTTCTTTTTTGTTCACGACTTGTGTGTGTGTGTGTGTGTGTGTGTGTGTGTGTGTGTGTGTGTGGCCTGCCTTCACAATGTGTTTGACAAGCTTTGTACCAAAAATACAAAACGACCAAACGCACAGAAAAGAAACTGTGTCAAGCTTTAAGAGGCTGTAAGAGATCTTAATGTTTGGTTCTGTTTTGTATAAACCCAAAAGGATGAAATACTGACGCCTACTTGACATGTCACAGAATAACTAACCAAATTTGATATGAAAATAAATAACTCAAGCAAAAAAACACAGTTTAGCAAATAGCAAAACTCACTATAGCGCTTTCGTAGAACCGCTAACTCTAGCCTAACGTTAGCTGCAGTGCTTATCTTTTCACAAAAGCGTTGATTCAAGCTGTTTCCTAAAAGGGTGAAATTGTGTAATGCTAGCTATTTTTTAAAAGACAGTTTTGAATTCTTTCACTGCTAGCTGGTAAGTTGCTGCTAGCTAGCTAAAGTCCACGTCCCCTGTATACGAGGCTTACCAGCAGGGGTCACTGTGATGTGCAAGCGAGCTATCAAAGAAGAAATCCTGTCCGTATCCCATAACTAATCATACACACATTCACACTACACATATTTAAGAAGCAGTGTCTTACTTTGCTGTGAGTTAAAAGTGAAATTACAGCTGTTTTGGCTGGCATGCACGCCTTAGATTTACTCACCGACTGTTTGAGTTGCCAGGCGACGTTCCCGTGATTTTCTTGTCAACGGGCTGCAGCGGCAGACTGAGTCCTCCGGCCGCCGTGGCACCCCTCCGGACCTCCGGGCTACAGCCGCTTCCAGCCGAGAGAAATTAGACTACAGTCGGGCGGTGAGAGCCCACAGGTCTAATACACACCGGTAAAACTAGTGAGCTGCGCCAAAACACAACCACGGTCGGCGTGCATTCAGTCTGTTCCGACTGTTCTTTCAGCGAAGAGCAGACTCCTCCTCCTTTCGTGGCAACGAAAAAAAAAAAACAACCAGACGTCAGTTGGTGGTGGTGGTTGCGGGGAAGGGTGGGGGGCTGGTCGGCAAGGGCGAGAGACAGACGCGTAACAACCGCGTACACCAACTATTCCACAAACATACAACTCTGAAGCCTAGTTTTTGTTTTCTTTTTTTGGTTTTACATGTAGTCTCTAGAGCGGTGCTGCTGCTGCTGAGGTCGTTAGCTAAAGCCGACAAGGTAGGTATGAACAGCTCCCGGACCGTGATGGATCGGTTTGTATGGATTGATTGACCACAAGTTGGATGTGGGGTCTCTACACGGCCGTGTGCCTGAAACACCCTGGCGGACCTGGCGGGGAAACAAGGGACAACTGGGAGAGGAACATTAGCACTGAAAAGGGAGGGGGGTGTACTTTGTCTTGGACAGAGATGCGGGCCGAGGGGAGGGGATTATTCAGTGGGAGGAGTTACAGGAACAGTCTGAAACATTGTCCTGACGCTGTGTGTGTGTGTGTGTGTGTGTGTGTGTGTGTGAAAACTACAGCCAAACAGTGCTGATAAAGAGTCATACATGTAAGAAAGAAATGCAGGCGAAAGAGCAATTCAGACATGTTATCATCAGCCATGGCTGGGTTTTTTGGTGCATCGAGAGCAGCACTATCTTTAACAGCGTATATCAAAAAACAAAAAAAATGCATACATTTACATAACATTACAATCAGGGAACAATACTTAGTGCAAATATCAAGGCGCTTCCGCATTCATTTGATCAGGGATTGCACCCGTCATTTAACTTTACAATTGACTGATACACAAAAGAGGATCTTCAACCTGTATCTCCAGTTTAGTGTTAGCTGTACATGTTCACTGTTCAGAGCATGGTTAGTGTTGTTGGCCTGTTATGGTAGGCCGGTTCACAAAGTTTCTGAGGAGGTTGTCCTACAATCTTTGAACACATTTTCATGAAGTGAATTTAGTCCCTCCACATTGTTTTAGGATTGTTTTAATTAGATAAGGAGCCTGACTTGTGTCACCCCAAGGTTTAAAAGGTGAATGCTCATCGATAATGTTGAAAACTGGACCAAAAAAAACAAAAAAAATCATTCTTTAGCCAGGACGACAAGTAGTGTTTCATTCACTATAATTATGTGGATCCAAAGATGGCATCGAGGCATGCACAAGTGTTCTTTATTTATAGCTGATTATTATTACAGCATGCCCAGTTTATTATAGTTATAATCATCAAGGCAAAGGCTGTGTTGTTTTTGAACATATTCTTAGAACATATTGCATTATGTAAGGCAGCCATTTTGTTGACTCAACTTGTCTGTTTCAATCTTGCAGTTCTGCAAGTGACCAGTAGAGGGCGAGTCTAATCTGGTAATGGTCTAATCTAAACAAAAAGCTACTGGATACACCTTCACATCTGCTGTGGCCACTGGCACTGCAGGGAAATCTCCTTGCAGCTTCCATGTGTTCAGCAGAAGGAGGTGGAAGCTATCACTCTGTTTCACTCTCTCTGTCACACACACTCACACACACACACTCACACACACACACAGACAAATCAGAGAAAATCTGCTATGCTAACCTAATGCTAACAAGGCTCTCAGGTTAGGCAGCTTTTTTTTATGTACTTGCACTCATAAATCCAGCTTGGCTCCACTCCAGTATTAACACTGCACGCAACACAACTCTACTATTTTATGCTGATGTGGAGGGAGAAATGGCCATTTATAAATGTAAAAATGTACACATTTTTAACATGACAAACCAGATCTGTAATGAGTTACGTTGAGGAAACATACAGATCACAGGCTCTGTGAGGGCACAAATCAACAGTGAGTGAGATTATCACATGACACAGTGTGAATATCAATAATATTGTGTAGGAAACTGCAAGAATTACAGGAAATTTGGTGGTTTGCTGTTCAGAATCAGGTGTATTCTGATTAACACAGGCAAGTAAACAGATTTTGCACTGGTTAGAGACATAATCCATGGAGGCAGATTCCCAACAGAAATGCAATTAATCCCCATGGACATTTTTATCGTTAATTCGAAGGTGTTCAGTTGGTTGATTAGAATATTTAGTGTTCGTCATATGTAAGTACATTGTAGTGTATAAATTATTAAACATTTGTGGGGCAGAGCAGCTAAGTTTCTTTGCAGCGGTAAATCTTGAAACTAACCCTCAGTGCCAAATAGTGGATTATATGGATTTCATCAGTAATGACAGGACTTCATTACTGATGAAATATATTAAGTAAAACGTGTTTTTTTTACGATGGCTGCGGACGCTCAGGCTGTAACTTGGTAAGGATTCAGCAACTGGGAAAACAGGTCAAGAAATCGCAGAAGATCAAGCGCTATTACTGTTGTAATGGTCACATGTGGACTTAGGTTACTTTCATAGACATTTGACTTTATCCACTCAAGAATGTCTTACAAGCTAAAAACTTTATGTATACATGTTTGTATTTATTTGATGAATTTCAAAATCAAGCTCCCAAAATTGAGCTTACCAATACGGTCCAAAAGAAGAACTTAGCTCACCACCTTTCTACCATACTAGTTGCCCCTAGGTCTTTGAGTCTCCTTAGCTCTCTTGTGGAATTTTCCTCTGAAAAAAGAGAAGTTACTGTGTCATGCAAGCAATAAATAAATAAATAAATAAACCATCTAGAATGCCCTTTCCCAATGGAGGGTTGTCTGGCATGTCGGCTACAGTCCACAAAACCCAGGATTGTATTTCTGCAGCACAGACAGCACGGTCTGACAAAGATCTGCATGCAGTAAGTCGGGTCAGGTTGAATGTGTTTATGTCGCCCTTCATTACAAAGCACGTCTCAAAGGACTTGACAGACAACGAGCCTACCCAAATCTAACTAATTCACAGTCCCAAAACGGTATGACACAATACAGAACAGAAGAAAAAAAAACTCAACAGACCTACCTAACCTGCCCAGGTAAAGCTAGCCCAACTGGCACCATATTTAGGCCGTCAGGAAAGACAAGAAAAAACTCAGGAGAGCTGTATTAGGCGGAAATGGACAACAACTTGGTCGGGCCAAGTCAAAGTAGGATCCCTCATCAGGCCAGCTGAGCATCAAAAAGTGCTGGGACAAAACATTAACTTGTGCAATAATATGACAATGATACCTGATGAAAGAAATTAAGACAAATCATGAGATGTAAAGATGAGACTTTGACCAGCTAGGGTCAACACACTCATCCACTGCCCTGTAAGATCACACAAAACATATATATATATATATATATAATTTTATATATAATTTTAGAATTTTCATCAGCTAGGGTCAGCAGCCGTATGCAAGTGCACAGCGCTAAAATGGCTGCTGAAGAGCCATGTTTGGTACTGCAAACAAAATTACCAGCGACGTTGTCCCTGCTCCCTCACTGACTCACTGACTGTAGGAAGGGTGGGGTTTGAGTCTCGTGTTTGACAAATACAGCACAAAAACCCAATAAAACCTGTGTGTCTTTAAATGAGCAGTTTGAGTTATTATCACTGGTTTCCTACATAGAAAATGATTGAGACTTAATTAAATCCTGAATGTATGTACGATCAAATATGCACATTTATCAGATGTGAGCATGCACACCTGTAAATAATCAACCTTGATGAATAGCATGCTTTCTAAATCGCTGTTGCACTCAGTAACATAACTATACGCCCCATAGTTGAACCTTCCCTTTAATGCTGCAGGAAATGACGCTGATGCCACCCCTATGCTGCACCCGGCTAGGGTGAAGAAGTGAACAAACAGGGGAAAATAAACAGCTTTGGAGGCAGGTGTGAGCTTTGTCAAACTTTGTTTCGTCTACATGTCAAGAGTTGAAATGGAAAAAGAAAAGGAAAAGCTTGAAGACATTTGCCACAAAAATGAGGGACATAGCTGCAACAGGAAAACGGCAGAGTAGCACCAGCTTGCCAAATGTGGACCAGCCACTTTGGACCAACCACTAGCCTCCTGTAATGACGAATATCATTTGAATTTTTCTAAGTTTAGTACATCAGAATATTTAAAAAAAAAAAAAAAAAAAGGCTTCTCTGCAGCTCCTACCCAGAGAGAAATCAGGGAACGAAGGTCTAGTAAAACAGACCTTGAAGAACAAAATGTGCTGTGAGCAGCAAATCGAATTTCTCAGTTCTTAAGTTGCTTACACTGAATTTCATTTGTCAGTCTTTTTGAGGCGTCATGCTTAAATGTTATACAATTGGTCATCATGCACTGTCCAAATTGTTAATAAATGATGTAACATATAAGTTACATCATTTATCCAACCTCAACCACTATAGCCTGAGCATGTTTCCTGAAAACGTTTATTGATTGTCCGTGTCCGTCTCTCTTGGTGGTTTTTCCTCTTCAGTCACTTGGTGCTATGTGTAGCCACGGTCAGAGCTGTGCTTAAACTGACACATATTGTCAAGCACAGATTCAAATTTGTAAATCCCACTCGTTGCTAAGAAATGGTTGCACGTGTGGTTTACGTACATAAATGGGGACCCAGGTGTGTCAGTGAGCTTTCAGAATACCTAAAACACAGACCCTGGACAACTGGCAAAAATATTCATTGGAATAACAGTGATATTTTCTAAATCAATAAGCAGTTCTCTAAATGAACAGGCAAAGTGCCGAGAAAATAGATTTTTTACTTCAGCTCTGAAAATAGCCTTGAAAAACCCTTCAGGTTTGGTGCCCCCCAGAGTTTGAATTGGGCCACTGCTATCTGGTCAGCTGATCCATCTGCACCTCTTATCCTGATCAGCTGCACAGCACGTACTGGCGTTTCCTGGCTTATCTGGACATGTTGTCTCAAATCTTACCCTGCTGTCATTATATGGTCGACACACTATTTAAAGAGACAATTATCCAAAATATTACCACAGTGTAGAAAATAACCATAATACTGTTGATCAGTGCCGGTGATTCAATAACTACATTATGGATTTAAAAAAAATGCCCATCAGATTTTCAAGACACTCCCCAACACCTTCTCCTCATGCATTTTCAACCGCTCCTTGAAGGAGGGTGGTGCTATCAGTGAGTAACTGACACCGACACATTTCATCAAGGCTAAAAAAGCCTTGTTCTCAAGCCAAAAATATAAATGTCAGTGCAGTATTATTCTTCTTCTAGAGATTTACAATGTGATTTATCTCTGTACAAGACATTTCCGTTGGATCTTGGCTCAGATAGCTATGATTACTCACATCTGTTATGAAAATATGACTGACCGCTGCCATCACCATTAACAGGGAGGGGGGAGGGGAGAGCATGCTGGGGATAGAAGCTGCCAGAGACTTCCACCACAGGAGGAGATAAATCCAGTCAGTGGTGTTGCAGTTCCTACTAGTCACCAATAGAGGTCGATGAAGGTCACACAATGCCCTTTTAATAGTTCTGCATGGCTGACAACTCTGGAAAGTTCTTCAAATAACCTTGGCGGCTCTTATTCGTATCCTCTGTCACCAGGCACAAAGCTGGTAAGTGTAAAGTGTTATACAACACACAGCTGATTATGTAAATACGGGGCAGAAAACATTTGTGAAAAGTCTGATCGCTAAAGTTTGGAATCTTTAGGGCTCAGGAGGCAAAGGCGAAAACGTTTGTGTGATGTGATTTAAAAGTTGGTACACTGTACTGGTTTCACCAAATACTGGCAAAGACAAATAGGGCAAACAAATACATGTAAATTATGTTGAACTTTTGAAAACATTTGATATTTTATGTCCACTGCACTTAATTAAATTAAAGAAAGTTGTCTCATCTTTTTCATCTTTCTCATCTCATCTGTGTCATCTTATGTGTGTTTTCAATGAGAGGAACCAAGTGTAAGATTGGTTAAATGAAACATCCAAAGGGGGCACTCCAGTGGCTCGTCTGATGGACACACACACCCTGCCTTCCTGCCTCTCTCCACTGTCACTATCAGAAATGCAAATAATAAAAACAAAATAAATAAACATGCAAAGAATGAAAAATGTATTTGAAAAGTATTGATTTAGTGCTTCAATCTCCATATATGCAGATTTCACTGACAGTTGATATTTTCCAGCGTCAGGGTTTTTTGACCCAAACTAAGCAACTCTTGTTGGATAAACTCCATGCTGTCTTCATAAGTTGAGGCAGCTGGAGAAGAGATTAAGTTTCATGGCAATTTCAACCAATGGTTGACCAGGTTGATCTGTCTGTAAACATGTATGGGAAAAATATAATCGCCTTGTGCAGGTATTCAAGAATGAAATAGTTCCTGTTAATTATATCCTGCAGGCACGCCAATAGCTGAAATGAAAGAATGCCCTCCGACAGGTTATGTAAGATATCAGGAGGGTAACTTTATATACAACATACAAATATATTACCATTTATAAATTACAAGTGTGTCAAGTCGGCAGTCAGTTGGTATACTCTTTTTATTGCATATTGCCTGCTTGAGGGTACTTTCCAACTTCCTGCACCTGTCCACTGGGAGCTTCTTTTGTACTTTGAGGAAAGAAACCTGAGCGCACCGCTTTCATGCTGCAGAATCAAAATGAGTGCTCCACTGTGATCCTGCAAGAGACTGTGCACCCAAATTACCAGCAGCCACATACCAAACACCACGTTGCCTCAGTGAAACAAGGTGGTGCAAAATTTTAGAGCAGTCATACTCTTTGACTGTCAAGACTTAACATGAGATAGCCAAATGAATTGAGCGTAGAGGGAGTCTTTGTTTAGCTGGCAGCTTGGCGAAAACCAAGAAACAGAATGCACACAGAAGACTTTTTGTACAAAATGTCTGGTTGTGCAACCATTTCTTATGGTGAGAGGGATGAAGCAGCACACCTTTGTGAGCCTACATTATAAACTGCTTTATAAAACTGCTGCTAAAACATAAAACTGCTGATGTGGCTACACTGTGGAGAGTTTGTTCAAGTTCAAGTTCAAGTTTATTTAAAGCCCAATATCACTGGTTACAGTCTCAAAGGGCTTTTTGAACTGATGAGCTCTTCTTGTTAGTGCACTGCGTCTGGGTGTGTGTGTGTGTGTGTGTGTGTGTCTGTGTCTATGTGTGTGTATGTGAGTGAAAGACGGGCAGAGCCCCACTCTCAGTGCAGCCAGAGACACAGACAGCAGTGCAGAGGTTGCAACAGCGTTAATGACATCAAAACTTTTTGCAGGCTCTCAGCATATGTTTTTTTATTTTGTTCATTCGGCTTAGGAGCTGTTATGCCCAGCTCGTTCAAAGAGCATAACAACGAAGGGAGGGCCACACACTAACATTTCAAAGAAACAAATAATTCATTAGAGATAGGTTACCGTAAGTCAAATATGCAGCAATGATGAATAGGGAATGCTGAAGCTATAGATGGCAGCCGCTCTGAACAGTAGCCAAGGTTAAACCAGTACAAAAATAAACCCCAGACAAAACCAAGGTGGGTGCCTGAAAGGCACAAGCCTTCCAGGAGGGAGAGAGAGGGAGCTATCTTGGAACCACCTGGCTTATAAAGGGTCCAAGCAGTTGACATCAATCCCTCAATGAGAGAGGAGGGGCCAGACCATCAGTACAAAAAGGAAACAGAGACAGGCCAACAAATGTACCAGCTTAAGGCCTGAGGCCGTCACAGCGCCACATTTTACACTTGATTCTGTTTTCAGAATCAAATTCCATCAATTCCATTCGTGCTTTCTGCATTGCAGAAATCATAGGGCCCTGCACTCTGTGTGATACAATTAGTGTGAAAAGCAGCTTACAAAAACAAAAAGCCATGTTTCTATTTTGTTTGGAGAAAAGAGGTAGAAAATTATTTAAAGTTAAGCTGGCAAACCCCACCAATTTGTGGCTTCCTTGTCCTGCCTAGTACTTGTGACAAATTAGCACGTTGTACCCTGTCATGCTCGGAGATTTTGATGTGACGTGTTCACACTGTATGAGCAAAGACATGCTGTTTTTACTCCAGTCTTGACAATTTTCATGTCTGTCTGTGGTATAGTCTGGTTTGCACCTGGCATAATTTGTGCAAGGTGCCCGTTTCTATTTGCTGACACTCCATAGGGACTTATGAATCATTCTTGTCTGGCCCCTCAGCTGAGATCACTTTGCTTTGAGTGACCCTATCAGGAGCTAGATGTTCCAGACAAAACAGCTCCCACGGACACACAAACCCATCCACCTTTTGGTGGCAATTCTAAGAGGGGTCCTGTCCTTTTTACCACTTATCTGGGTCCAGATCCTTTCCTTTGCAATGTCTGCTAGCTCGTCCTGACGGATCCCAATATGTTATGCAGTCCTGCCAGCATGTTCTGGACCTGCCCTGGGGTCTCCTTCCAGTCAGCTGTGCCAGTAACATCTCCACAGGGAAGCACATGGGCAGCTTCCTAATGTGATACCTGAATCACCTCAACTAACCCCTGCCAATGTGGAGGAGCAGCAGTTCTACTCTGTGCTCCTTCCAGATATCTGAGCCTCTTGCCTTATGCCTAAGGATGAGCCCAGTCATCCTGTGAAGAAAGCTCATTTCAATCACTTGTATCTGCAGTCTTTCTTCCACCAACAATCACAGGTGAGGGTTGGACCATAGATCAACCAATAAATCAGGCTCAGCTCTCTCTGCATCTCAACAGACCAGTACAGGTTTCTACATCAATCTGTCTGTCAAGCTCATTTTATGCTCACTCGTGAACCAGACCCTGAGATACTTTAACTTCACAACTTGGGGCAGTAACTCCCACCCATCACAAAAGGGGCAATCCACCTTTTTCCTGCAGAACACCATGGCTTTGGACAGGGAAGTAACCCGTAACCTGACTGCTCCCAAAGCACACTGGAGATCACAGCTTGATTAGACCTACAGAATCATCGACAAATGGCTTAGACGTCATCCTGAGTTCACCATACTGGGCACTCTTCAATACCTTTGGCAGTGTGGAACAATGCATACGGTGAGAGGCAGTGAGTGAGCGTGGCATTACTTTTGTAGCAAATATGAATTTGAGTTTTGTTATCACCAAACACACATTTACCACCTTCTCACTCTTGAAGACCCAGGGACCGTAGTATTAAATCTAATATACACAAATGTGACACACAAAATGTATGGTCACATTTGATGTTATATGATGAATGCTTTTATTTTGGTAATTTTGGTAATAATATTTGAATTTGAGCCATAGCCGTCATTTATTGCCTCTCTGTAAAAGTACAGTGTACGTTTGTTTTTGTCTAATGCACTTTGAAATTTTCAGCACCTCAGTGCTGCCAGCAGGGGGCAGTGCGTTCGTTGTTTTCCTTTTGGACTCTCTTATTCGCGGACTTGCGCTACTTCCTCATTCTGATGAGAGAAGCTGAACGGACAACACGCAACGTTGCCTGTCCTCTTTATTTCTCCTATATACAGGTTTGTGAAGTTGCAAAGCAGTATAAATGTACATACATGTTGTTTAACATTTATATTATATGTTAGATTGATGCTGTGGGAGTAAATGCCGCATTTACATGTTACATGGGAAAGTGGAGAAACTACTGTTTCTGTAGTGTTGCGGTCGCTTAAAATGGCGCCCTCTGTAACATTGAAGTCGCACCGCGACCAGGTTGGGACCAGTCTTATGTTTTACTAGCAGCTCAAGGCTCCAATACATTTCAGGTTTTGGGTTTATGTTGAATTTGGTGCAATAGCTTGTTTCAAATGTGTATATA
>OMLB01058009.1:0-20207 GCA_900302555.1 Myripristis jacobus
TTATTATTTTGTTTCAGATAGACTTTTTCATGTTTCTAAATTGCACAGTCCATTGTGCTGTATACTGTTAATGGTGAATTGTGTTGTGTGCTGTTAATGTTTACACAGGCTACACTAAATAATATGCAATTGGACAATTTATAATATCCTACATTAAAACTAAAGGATTAATGAAGCCTAAGAACAAGGGTAACACTTTACAATAACAGTACAACAATTAATGTTAGTTAATGCCGTAATAAACATTAAGTAACAGGTAATAAACATTAAGTAACAGTTAACTAACTGTTAACTAATGTGTCTAAGAATCATTTACTAATGCTGTTCATGCTAAGGTATTAATTTATATGTTATTTAAGGGTCATTGTAGATATTATTAACATTAGTAAATGCCATAATAATCATTAACTAACAGTTAATTAACCATTACGGCATTAACCAACGTTAACTAACGTTAATTGTTGTACTGTTTTTGTAAAGTGTTACCGGAACAAGAATCTAGCATTGTTGAAAATTGACTTTAACTGTCCTGTCTATGGCTTTTAATCCTTTAGTCAAGTGTTTTTCTGAGGTCTATATATTCAAACATGAAAAAGCATACAGGAGCTATCTTAAAAGCAGGTCTTCCCACGCTCCACCACACCCAGTGACATTAGACCTGGAGCGAGACGGCGTTCCAAGTCAGTGAAAATGGTGGGTTGTACACAACACAGGATTTTGTTTCACTGTTTGTTTATCTTTTCCCTGTTTTTTTTCCCACTCTCAGTCAACTGTTATCTGCTGTTTGCTTGGGAATGTCTCTTATTCATAGTCATCATTGCCATGGTTACTGCCATGGTTTTCTATCCTGTAACCATGACAACCAACACCTGTCAAAAAGTATAGTTAATGTTTGTTGTGTTTTGTACCTTCAAAAATGAAAAGCTGTTAATCACAAAAAATGGAAAAAGTATAACATCTTCACCATTACTGAGGAATAGCCAATAAATAATGTAAAAATGCAATACATTAGACATCGTTTAGGGATCTATTTGAGCAGTAAACCATGGGAGAGTGTTGTCAACTGTGGTACCAGAGCAGCTATGTGGTGGTGTTTGGCGTAATGTGAAGCCTGAAGTGGGTTATTGGTAGGTCATTTAATGGTATGTTAGTTGTCAGTAAAATACCACTGTGATAATAAAAAACACAACAAATATCTGAATATGAATAACTAAACGTTATGCTTCTACTATGCCATATAGTTGCCATAAAGTTATTAGTATTTAAAATTAATTGTTATACAAATATGCACTTATCACAAGACATAATGCATCACAAAACACATTAATTTTCACAGCGGCTTTGGATGTGACTCAGCAAATCAGACACGAAGGCCGCAGCTATCCATTTTAAGTTACAGCTTGTGTATGGACGGAATAAAACTTCAACCAGCTGTCATCGCCCAATTACTCTCAACCCTGTGGAGGCCTTTTCTCCAGTGTTGCCTCAACTGTGGATTGTCTGAGTTACAGGGCACAGCCACAAACTTACATGCTCGCATGGAGAACTTTATATAGCAAGCTACACATATTGTATATTTCCATCCAGCCTGTGAGAAACTCCCACCTGCCAGCCAGTGCTTTCCCTATTCCGGCGGCTGTATCCGTTTGGCCATACAACACTGCTTATTATACAGATTCCAGTCTGGGGTTTGAAATTCCCTTCTCTTTTGAAGGAATTTTCCGGGATAAGCCCAAACTTTTTCACCCTTGATGTCTGCAGCCCATCTGTTGTACTTTTATAGAACTTTTATAGTTCTTATAGCTTCATTTCCTCTCTTTTAGCCCTCATTTAGAGTTTGATGTCTTCAAGTCAAACCTCATTAACTTCATTTTGGATTTGTTGGCGTATTACTTGCCGAAGGTTAGTTTTCCCTGCACTGATAATTTTTTGTCTCCTCATTTACTTGAAACTCTTCTATCCAAATAAACCGTATGAGAGACTCGCACTAGCTGCCACATCTTGTGCTCTCAGGCGGCTTCAGTAGTGCATGCCAGTCTCTTCTCTCTCTGTTGTCTGTCACTCTCTCTGTGGTTGGTCTGTTGTGGTTGTGAAGATAACATCAGCGGACAGACTAACAAACTCTGCCAGCAGCTCGTGGCCAGTGACCTGCGGTTAAGCTCTCCGCACCGCAGACAGGCTCACACTCGCATAAACAGACAAAACATAACATACACGGGTACATAAGTGAGGCATGAGACGTAGACACACGCACACATGCAAACACACACTTTCCACAGTTTCCTTTTGTGTTGGAAAATGCGCAAGACGGACACAGACGGTTCAACACGAAGCAGCAGAAAGATTTCACACAGAAAAAAACTCTTCTTCCCTTTTTACAGATATTTATTCATCATATATTAATTCAGTCATGTACCCGGTGCCACTCCTAGAGCTCTGTTTTGGCTTCAGCTCCTGCCTGCTTCACCTCCTGAAGAAGGAAAAAGGACATGATGAGGCAAAATACAGCAAATATAGATCAGGCTAAAAAGACAAATGCTGTGTTGGGGCAATGTGCAATATCATCTACCTCAAGTCCACCGACAGTGCTTATAGTATGGGGGAATGTTTACTTTACTGTTGCCGTCATATTAACTTTCAGTTTCAGTGCAAAGCTCAACACCTGGATATCACTAAGATGTTGTTTTTCTCCTTGCTATTTATTTGTTGAATTACTTCTGGCTTCATTTTGGACTAACTCTTGTCTACAGAAGTACTGAATTATTTAATTTTTAGAATTCTGCATTTAGGATAAAAGCTAGTTTGTTTAGTCCTGGGACTTGAAAGTAAGCAAGAAGCTCTACAACCCAGATGAGCTGTTGCAGCAGAAAAACCATGGACACACTTCAGGCAGCACCATCCTGATAGGCTGGATTGTCCTGGCTTTAATACGGCATAATCATTCCCTTTCATCCCTGTTGAAAGCTACGTTTGCACACAGTACATGTGAAACTGTGCTCAAACAGCAGCTGGAGACATGTGTCCAGAGAGAGCAAGCTGAGCTTCAGATGAACTATCAAGATTGTGAAATGGTTTGGTAACAGTATATAAGATATTTCTTAAAAATTTTGAACTGAATTTTCCCTCAGATTTCTTCTTACATAGCTTCAAAGATGCTAAGTGAAGCCCAAGATGCCATTGTTGATTTCGAGTTGCTTTGTGCATCACTTCATGCACATTTCCTTGCATATCAGCAGGACACATTCGGTATCTTTGGAAACCTCCTGAGATCCACTAGAATTTAAAATAAAGTTTGTGGATTTCAGCAAATCAGCATGCATTTGAAATGGCGACTTCTTCATCGGTGGGATTGGCAGATTTGAGGAGGTTAAGGGAAGGGAGTAGCTGTTGCTCATCCTGAACTGAAGGATGCATTTTAAATAAGTAATGAAATGTCGGTCTTTTAGTAAAATCCTTGGCTATCTATTGTGGGTAATGTATATTATACAAGAAGAGAACCAATGAATTTGCCAAGAGTTGAATCGTGTATCATGGCATAATTGTTTCCATTTTCTGTGTCAGATCATGAGCTGAGTAAGATCCATTTGGCTTTGTTGAAATATAATTTCATCTTGGCCTTTTCATTATAGTGTTTTAGTGCTGCTGGTGACATTAATCCTTATTCCTCTGTCTCCTTGCAGAGCTCTTTGCGTGGGATGACACCCATCAGGAAGTGAGGGTAACGACTGAGGTTTCCTGAGGTCTTTTGTGTGGCACTTACACTTTGCACCAGACAGTTGTAGTGGCAAGTTAATTTTCACCGCTCTCCTTGGGTGTACACTGCCAGTCTGGCTCTCGCTTTTTGTCATCTTTTTCTTAGCCTCTTTCCCAGAATTGTTCTTTTATCCATTTGTTCCAATGTTTTTTTTTTTTCCTTCTAACAACATATGACCTGCCAATGAGAGTGCTGGCTGGACTTGTTTAAAAATGCGTCTGCAGTGAGAGAACACAGCCTCAACCCTGAGATACAAGAAAGATTTAAATCTAAAACACGGGATGTCCTTGGTGACAGACTACCAGTATGTAGAGCCTGACCTGGACAAATCAGACTGTTGGGAAAAAAACATCCAGTCATCAGGAAAGATTTGGGAAACTTTGGGAGAACCTTAACATCTGCTTACCTTCAGATCGCCTCGTAGGAAAGACTGGCAGAATTCACGCACTCGCTCAGTAGAAATCTCCCCCTCAGGTAAGAGCCACTTCATGTCGGAGTCGCCATCGTAGATGCCGACCCGTGGAAGGTCACCTGACTTGAGGCCGAAGTAGCCCAGCGAGCGGGAGTTGGACTTCAGGGCCCCGTTTATCCTTACAAACAAGAACTGGAGCAGAGACTCAACACTCACCACAGCTGACCTTGTGACTCCATTTAACTTAATATGGATTCAGTGAACTAACCACAGAAACTGAATATTTAGATTGAAAGTTGTATCGTTTTTACTCTGGGTGGATCCTTCATTTAATTAGCTCACCCAAACAGAGCTGTGTGACAAAGAAACAAATACTCCAAACTAAAACGACAGCTTTGTAGGTGAGATAGATCTGTGACTCTTCTCACCTTGCCTATGAACTCTGGAGCCAGAGCCGCCAGTCGCTCCTTGAGCTCGTTATAGTCCTTACTGCCTCTGTTGGCAAAGAGCAGAAGGTGTGTCTTCACTTCTGAATTGAACAAGCCCACCGCCGTCTGAGGGGAGAAAAAAGGCACAGATGCAGGGTGAAAACGAGAGAAGTGAGGTGTTACTGAATGAAAGAGAGACACAGGCAGATGCTGGTGAAGACACGTGGACCCACCACTTGGTTGTAGTCTGTGACGTAGCGGACCTCATTGATGGTGATGAAGTTTACAAGACCATCGGTTTCCACCTTCTTGCCTTCAGAGAGAACAAGGTTCTCCTGATGATTATCTGCCTAGATACAAATTCACACACCACACACAGTCATCTACATCATCTTAATTAGAGTCCTTGAGAAATTGTCATGGTTTGAATTTTTTTTTTTTTCCCCTACAAAAATAGTAACAAATTGATCAAAAAATACAGCAACAACAGCAACAACTTTACTTTAAATTACTGTTACCAAAATAACTGTTTTTAAAGGTGCACTATGCAAAATTCAGAGGACAAACTGAAGTGAGGACCCTTTAGACTGACAAAAACATGGCGTAAACATGTAATTTGATGGTTTGGTCGGTACTGCTCGCATTGATGGACCAACTCATTGATAAATTAGATGTTTACTCCTGAACGTTTTTCAGCTGAACCTAAAAGATCCTCATTTTGTTTCAAAGATCCTCATCACATTAGCTCTCTGCAATTCGGTGTGGTGCACCTTTAACTCAGTCTTTACATGTGATTGCAAAGCCCCATTTTCAAAAGCAATGGCACCAAACAACCAATAACACACCGTGTTACCTCACCCTTAAGTTACCATGCTATTGTGCTAATTAGTTTGATAAAACTACTCTCATTAAGATAAGTGCAAATTGCAAAAGAAGATAATTGTGCTGTTTAGTCTTTCAGATGCTGCAGTATTGCAACAATGTAATTCACTAACATCTGACTTCCCTCATATTTAAGGCTGCACAGTGTATACTGGAGTCACGGCTGCTGAAATTGGGCATAGCAATCATATTGAATTTTTAAAAAAAAGTGATTTCAAAAAGTAATAGTAATGTCAATGTCTAGGCTGTATTTTTTTTTTATCAAGTCAACACTACTATGGTGAATTACTAATGAATAAATGAATGCATTTCTTTCAAAAACAAAAATTCCATTACTCAGTAGGGCAATTAAGTAAATAGACTAAATAATAATAATGATGATAAGTAAATAAAGACGTTACATTAAAAATTAAATGACTATAAGAGGCTTTCTAGATGTAAAATTGTTAAGTCTTGACAGTGAGTAACGAAGCTGGTACAAAAGGAGATTTATATTACATCATCTGGTCCCATCTTTCATATTTGATTCATCGGGGATGCACTTGCCCCGCTTTTGAATGGGAGCGTTCATGCTAATGCTCCACAGGGGACTTAGTCATGGTGATGTGGAATACCTTTCTGAAAACGGTGATGGTGTCTGATGTAATGCTGAGGTCAGCCCACACTTCCTTCTCTGCACACATCGCTACGGGGACAGTGTCGACCCGCTTAGCAGCTGCCACAAGTTCCTTATAGCCATGGCTCTCCTCTCCCTGAGACACAGGGGGGCGGGGGGGAGAGGGGGAGAAGGGTGAGGCAGACAGCGATAGACTGAGAAATGAGGGCTCACTCAAAGGACGGTGAATCATATCGTCTATTTTTATGGGTTAGATGAAAACACACTGCAGCATGTGCTCTGGAAATCCGTTTTATCATCATACAGCCTATAATATGCATTCATTCCCAATGAGTCACAAGAACAATATTTTGGTCTGTTATTGCCTTAAGCATGAAGGTTCAGCTATATTTTTATACTCATACGCTTTCTCCGTCCAGATCTCCCTCTCACTCTCACTGCTCTCCTCTCGTGAACCTCTCCCTGTATTTTGCACTTGTTTACAAGAGAGTCAATTGAGCCAATCCCAGAGATCCTCAGATGCGTCTGAGTTTTCCTGTCCAGTGGCCGACCATCTTACCCCGGACACAGAGTTTGGCCAAAGGACTCGTCTCTGCGGGACAGCTATCCACCCTGTATCCCATGAACTACTGACAGGAAAGCAGATCCTATGCCAAAGGTGTGGCCACAGGAAACATATCCACCCTCTAAAATCTAGTCGTGACAGCATCACCCAGACTACAAGTGCAAGCAAAAAGCATGCAAAGGAATGCTGTTTTTTTTTTTTTTTTTTTGCCCTCACAGCTTGCCTAATTTGTCCTGGTCAGGTCTGGTTTGCCACATATGCGTGTCAGTGTAATAGCCCTAACCCATAGAGCAGTCCCTGTGGGGATGTCTCAAAGCTCAACCAAGTGCCACTTTACATATCTCTGACCTCTCTCGCTCCCTAGTTCATTCCTTATTGTGCTGATTGACCCATCTGACCTCAAAGAACCCGATGACCACCACTTCAGCAGAGTCAGTGAAGGCCTCAGCGGCTTTGGTGTCCGTCAGCCTGGGGAGGGCACTGTCTGATAAGGGCAAGACATGGAGACACATTGGACAGATAAGTCCACTCAGCTCTGCATGCCAGATAGCACTGCAACATGGTGAGGTCATATTTTCATGGAGACACACGCAAGAATTTACTTAAAACACTGATGACATGAAAATCTTATTAACAAGATTGACTGAGCACAGAGAGGAGCTGTAGCTGTTGACTGCCAGAGGTCAACATGCATTTAACTCAAAAGGCAAACCATATGCAGCCGCCAGTCTTACCTTTCTCTGTGGCAACAGCAGAGGAGACCAGGAGGGACAGAAACAAAGAGATCAGCATGTTTTGCAAATTCGACTGACAGGGAGCCAGGTAAACGAAGGCGAGCCGAGAAATGCCCAGAAGACTTTGCAGCTGTTTGACTCTGAACAAGTAGCTGAGTCCTCTCTGTTCAGTCTCAGTGGTCGTCGCATGGCACCTGGCAGCTGTTGCTGCAACTTTGCTTGGCTGTGACTGGAGGCTTCATGGGAACCAGACAGGTGTTGATAAGCTTGATAAGCTGGAGTGTTGTGCTACGTGTCACTGTGTTCGTTCGCATATAGTGACAGCGAATGGACAATATAGTAAAAAGACATTATGGTAAAAAAAAGATAAAGAAATAATTAAAGTAAAAAATCCCACTGCAATCATTTAAGGGATATGGGAATTGTGATATAATGCATGATTTTAGTGGGAATGATCATTTTTGCATAATAATTGTAATTTTTTCTGACACAAAAATATTAAAATAATGATGAAATTATTTTTTTCTGGGGTCTGTATTTAACAAACATGTTTTCTTATTTCTGGAGAATGATTTTGTAGGCCAGGGCATCTCTGCAGCATCACAATATTTCATTTATAACGCAGCAATGTTTTTTTTTTTTTTACCTTTATCAAAAAATTGCAGCCTTTGCAATGTGGATATTGCACCTGGCTGTATTACATGTTCAGCTCTAACATTGCATGTGTATGTGTGTGTGTGTGTGTGTGTGTGTGTGTGGCCTTAAACTTTGTTTTTGTCCCTCTGTTCTCACAACATCCCTCTCTTTGATGATTCATTATGTCTCTTAACACTGACATGCCTTGTTGATGGTTCTTTTTCAGCAACTTCTGAACAATCTTGCCCTCAGTGTCTTGTACAGCAATATGTTACATAAATCTGCTGTGGCTTGGTGGCGTGCGTGCCTGTAAATGACTTAAATAGCAGGTTGGTTAATACGCTCCTTTATCCTCAGGCAGGCTGCATATAGCTTGCAGGGAAGCTTGTGTGGTCGCTGATGGGACCAGGGATTAACTGGGATGCAGTTCAGTTAATTCACCACATGAGGGACACAACACCTCTCCAAACTCATCCCTGCTCCACTGTTATGAGGACACTCAGTGAAATCAATTTTGCAGTAAAGTAAATTAAAAACAAGTTAAACCAATGCCAGTTACCCCATTGTCAAATATGAGAGCATCTGATGTAAAGTTATATTAATATTTAATGGAAATACTGCTGATCCAGTCTCTGGTATGTTGTTCAAAAAGGTGTTTGGTTCACGTTCAAATGTGTTATATGTAAAGGCTGAGAGACTGACATCGCTCAGTATAGTGTCCACATAACATAACATGAGACTCCGACAGGCTCTTCTGCTCTCAGTCTGCCACCAGTCCTTTGTAGTGCACTGGTAACTTTATTAGCAAAGCCACAGGCCTGTGTACCTTATGGCAAACTTATGAACTTATGGTGGTCGGACAGCTACCAAGAGTTCTTATTCTCTCTTTTGTTTTTCAGATTTGACTCAAAAATCAAAATTTCAGCCCCACTGTAAATTAATGCATTTACGCAAATGGATCCCTACAAATTCAGTATTGGAGTTGGAACATGTCAGAATTTCTTATATTGCAATTTCTTAAAATGCAACAGTCAAGGTACAGTTTAGCCACAACAATAGGAAAAATAACAACCAGATAATCATTAATTTGTGGCCAACATGACAAGATGCTTGTAATAGTTACGATAGTTTGAAGTTTTAGACTGAAGCTATAAACTGTCTTTCTCTTTAATTCAGTGTACAGAACTGTATGGATAAGCATCAAATAGTTTCTGACAGCTTGAAAAATGAAAAAACAAAACAAAATGCGAATGGATACATGAAAAACATGTTATTTAACAACTCTGAAGATAAAATATACTTTTTGAATAATTACAATGGCCACCAGAAATAACCTGTGAACTTGTCTGAATGTGTTAACATGGGCAATAATGGGAAAATCCTGTGGCTCAGGCTGTTTTCAGTGTACCAGTGGTACAACAAAGTAGCACAGTGCACAGCATGAAAAGGGGAAGACGACATGAAATGTTCAGATAAAATAAAATAAGGTAAGGTAAAGTAAAACAGCAGGTATAATTAAAGAAATAAAACGATCCCTGTAATTGAGCAGCATTATTCACGCCTCGTACATTATATTATGCAATTCTGTTGTGACACTCAGACATCTCTGTTCTCACACCTTCCTATGAGTAAAGGGGCCCCTTTGGGGAATCATAACTGGATTATGATAACAATAGACACCAGCAGGGCTTTTTTCTGGGTGGGTTAAAAGTGGTGCTGCGACCTCGTCTGAACCAGGTGAGCAAGGAGAGTGTGTATCACGATGCTGAGGCTAAGTCATGTTTCACAGGGAAACACTAATGCTGCAAACTGGAGCAATGCTTCACCTCTCAGACTTATGACTTCTTTGCAATTCACAGACACAACAAAGTTACATGAGCGCACGACCCCTCACAGCGCAGGACCATGGAAATTGAGGCTTATTGAAAACACCCACACTGACTACAACACTACAGTGAAAGCACTACGAAATAAAGTAGAGGTTTGACTTAACAAACCCACTTGTCAGGCAGAATTGATATATAAATTCAGATGTAATTTATAGTAAATTTAATCACAGTAAAGGCTTTATTGCTCCTTGCTCCTTATTCCTCCAGGCTTCTATTTTTTTCCTAGGCTTTTCTCTTTCTCCTTTGGGTTTCTGTCATTATGTCAGTGTAAAACTCCAGGCTATTTCACTTCTGAATCCAGTCCAATTCAATCCATTTAAAAAAAGCCTCTCATAGCCTACGGTACACTTTGTGATTTTGGCACCCTTCAAATAAATGTCTCTATGAGATGTTATTTCACAGTCTGGTGTTTTAAGGCTTTAACTCAAACCACATTACTGAACGGGAACTGAACCTAACCATCTTTAAGTTACAAGGATGCCGACACGTTCATATGCTGTGCTGCAAACTAGAGCTGGTGTTCATAACATTCCTGACACTAAAGCCCTCCGGGGAACATTATAGAGCGGAGGAGACGCTATGGAAAGATGGAGACACAAAGACAGAAGGCAGAAAGACAGAAAACATGAATGATAGAAAGTGCAAAAGACTGATTTTAGTTATTCCTGATGATTCCTTGTGGACAAGTATTGTGAACTCATTACACTCACAAAGGAGGGTGGCATCAGTTTAATGTCATAGTATGTTTCATTCACTAATATAATACGATGCTACAAGGAAGCAAAGAGAATGAGTTCATACAGTTGATTAGCACGGTGAAATACAAATTACAGTGCTAAAAAAATGAAAACGTATGCGTTCTCTATGGATTGTGGTGACTCTTGACCTTTTTTAAGGATTAATCCATGTGCAGGTCATGACGTAAGCAGCACCCAAGTCAAACACTGTTCGTCATGGCCTTCGCTGTGTGAACTGGGTTAAAAAGAGAGCCACTGCAGATAAACTCATAAACAGCTTAAAGGACCCTGTGTTCTCATGACACGTCAGGTTCTGGTGTCCTCAATCTTTCATGAGTGCGTTCTTGGGCGCACATGAAAACAACCAGTGCAGTCGTTTGATCACTGTATCACAGCGTGTGTTATTGTGAACGTATGTTGAATTATCATGGTTGTTTCACACCGCAGCTTTAAACTCACATCACTTCATGTATATTTCATAGTCATTGTTGAAATAGGTGATGCAGGAAAAATTCAGATAAGGAAGATGTAAAACAAATGTCTGAGCTTTAAAAGTTTATCATATTGAAAATTTCAGTTTTGATTCAGATGGATAAAAAAGGAAGAAATGGGAAGAAAAGTTGTACAAATATCTTTATCTCCATGGCATGGACTTGAAAAAGGTTAACTTTAACGAAAGATAAGCTTTACAATAACGCCAGTATGTGTGTGTACCGATGCACAATTCATTGTTGTGTCTCAATATTTACATATAGCACTGAAAAAAAAAAATCAGTTGTATGACTTCACTCTTTCATTTCACCCATGCCAAGCAGACATCCAAATCAAAATCATGCACTACATAATCAAATGAATTTAGAGAAGTCACAAGGGAGTAGAGGCGTTTGTTTGTAGTTTTACACAAATATCTAAACAGGAGCTCAGAGACCTACTCCCTTACCCCATGCACATCCATACACACTTTCATCTTGATAATTTGATTTCAAATTGTTAACATTTGTGCCGTCTTTTTTTCCCCTCTTTGCTCTATTTCACCTTTCCTTTTTCATGGACTGGTTCAGTGCTCCCTGTTTTGTTTTTTTTGTTTTTTGTTTTGTAGTTGTTGCATACATTTTCTGCTCTCAGGTATTTCCACGCAGCAAAGAGCTCTTCTGAGAAACTACATCATGATAGCGGTAAACAGGCAGCGAGATGCTTCCTAAGCTGCCAAACCCATTAAGGATAAGAGGGTATCATGATGAGAATAACCTACACTGGTGCCAAGGGTGCAGCCACGCTTATATCACAAACTAGAGCATTATTAAGGAGTGACAAGTGATAAGAACTGTGGGACTAAACAAAAACAGAACGAAGAAAACATCACATTGTTGATCAGTTTTTGGCTGGACCACACAACGGGTGATCAAAGTTAGACTGGGTGATGATGTTACACGACATGCTACCTGTCAAATGCTAAACACGGAAGTGGCCGGGCAGAAATGGTGAGGCTACTATTGGTCGGCTGCGGGTTGGAGTTCCCCATTGGCCGTTGCTCTTTCAAAAAGAAACGTTGCAAACAGTTTTCTATTTTGTCCTCAGCGGTTCTACTCATTGCCTGCAGCTCATTGCAAATTTATCTCATGCTAAGATTGAAATGACAAACTCCAAATGGCTGCTTCACATGAACAATATTAGTGTAACTAACTTTTTTTACATAGATAGATTATCAACTACGACACAAGTTTCATGAGTCTTGCTTTGGTATTTCCTGGTTGTACATGGAGCTGGGAACTCAAACTTAAAAACTCAGTATTTCACGTGGATGGGCGCTGGTTCTGAAGGATGTAGCAGTGCACGTTTTGGCGTGCTCTGTGATCGTTTCAGCCGGTGTTCATGCACGTGTCTTGTAATCCCTGGGCATCTGCTGCTGCAAGATACTACACTGATATCAGAATACAAACCCTCCCGTCTGAGGACATTTTTGTTGTTAGAAATTGTTTAGTCCAATCCTGTCAGTATATTTTAGCACTATTTGTTTGTACATACAGTATAACATTATGATGTTCAATTGGAGAATTCATCAGTGAAGTCATTTGAAACTCTGCAAGAAAGTCGAGTCATGGTTGCAGTTGTGCCAGCTGTGCGAGCAGCAAAAATCTAAGTGTAGCATCTTGAATCGATTATCACCAAAGCATAAAAAATCATCCCTGTCTGAAGTTACAATTAGGCTTGAGGTCTCATATTAGGTTTAATCTTAGGGTTGAGGCAAAGATTAGGTTAAGAAACAACTATTTAGGGTAGGTTTTTGCAAGCTTATCCAAAAAGTGTCAAGGTGACTCGGTGCGAGCTGGTGAAATACCAAGCTCTTGGGGAATCCCCACAGAACTGAACAAACTCTCTCTGACCAATCAGTGGTCTGCGATACTTTCCCAACACCTTTTACACCTATCTACAACTTTTACCCAATGGAAAACAAAAAAAGGCAAGTTGAGTAAAGTTGAGCCATACACTGCAGTGGGAAAGTGGCTAATTTCATAAACAAAATAATATGGTGCTATTTAACCGTATAGATTAGCTGTTATAAAATAAAATGTTAACACCAACCTAAATACTCATATCAGCCAGAGTAAAGTCAGGTTTCTCAACTGATATTTCATATTAGATAAATGAATGTGCATCAAACCAAGAGCAAAGAAAAATATTTTGCAGCAAATGAAAATAACACCCTATCATCATGCATGTGCTTTTACGCATATGTCTGAGCGTGAGGCAGCATCTGTGCTCCAGACAAACTACCCATCGAATGTTACAGTGGCTAATTCTCATGATGTTCATGGAAGGATGCAGGAAAACAGCATATGGACTCACCACCACTTCCTGTACAATGATTATACCTATGGACGTTGCTCACTCTCTGTAATTAGGGCAGTCTGGAAGTGTGTGCTTTTTAATTTTCAGCCTCAGTCCATCTCCAGTGTTTCTTGTAACCACTGATGTACAAGTAAATAAAACGTGAGCACACTATGACCTCTAGCTGGGGGGTCATCACAGGGCAAACAACCACCAAAATAAAAATGATTTCAGAGCAGTTTGTGCTTTTGCTTCGCTGAAAAACCCTGCTCTCACGTCACTTACAGTGCCTCAGTTTGATACCACTTATTATGACGTATTCTAGAAATCTATGTAAAGACTCATGTCAGCTTAAAAGAGGGAGGAGAGAAAAATTCGTTCCTTACATAAGGCGCGGGTAACCCGAATTCAGCTGCTTGTCACCTGCATCACACGTCTAAGATCCCAGAGTTCAACAAACTCAGCATTTCATTTGTTATTTTATATTCAGGTGCTGATTTTTAAATTACAAGAACCAGTTAGAGAAACAGAGAAAAAAGAGAAATAATGCCACAAGGAAAATGGATTCGTTCTGCCATCGTTCAGCTCCTGTTTTCAATTCATCAGAATCACAGAGGAGTGACCAGCAACGAAAAAAAAAATGAAAATATCCCTCAGTGCCTAATCAGATTTAGAGGGCGGATGGATGACTGGATGGATAGGATGGATGGATGAATAGTTGGTTGACAAAGAGGGATGTGAGAGTGTATCTGGCAGCTATTTAATCCTCAGAGCCGGGGCCAGATTCCAGTAAGAGTCAGAAAAGAACAAAAAGTCTTTAAGGGTGAATTTTGGGAAATTGTTTGACCAGCAGCGGTAATGCGAAACGTCTCAGAACTGTGATGTGTGATGGTGTGGGGGAGATGAAACAAAATGTAGGAGGTTTTAAAAACAAATAAATGCAAAGTAAATCCCCCTTTATTGTTGCATAGGTAACTTGATCCATAATCTGTCTAATTTTATCCGCTCCTCAGACGTATCATTAAGTTTGCAGTGGTTCTGTCACTGTGTCCCTGCTCAGTGATGATGAAACTAACTCTGGTCCAGTGGTGGATGAGTTCAGTGTCTGGTGCAAACACTCCCTCTTGGAGCGAAACAAATTAAATGAAAGCTGAATTTAGGAAGGAGCGTCTCCCTCTTCCCCCTGCTGTTTTAAGGCCAGGCTGTTGAAGGATGGTGAGTTAACGTTTGAACCAAATACTGATGTTGTTTGTGCAAAAGGCTTACCAGCGCAAGTGCTTTTACTGGAAGCTCAGAAGTTTAATGTTGACACCACTTTATGAGAATGTTTTATTCTCGTTTTACTGAGTCTGTTTTAGCCCTCTCTTTGATTTGCTTATTGGAAAAACAGGAGCGGCTAAGAAGTGGATTGTTTGAATGTGCAGGCACAAATCTTAATGACAAATGCAAATGAGTAAGTAAGTGAAGCTTTATTTGTATAGCACTTTTTAAAAAACAGACACCCAGTGCTTTACAGACACGGAAAATAAAAACAAATTCATAAAAACAAATACATGAAAAATATACACCCACAAGAAAAGACACATAGATCCTAGGTATTTCTGGAGATCATATTTGGAGATTTATGGCAGGGCTTGTCTATGAAAATGAGTCTCTAGAAGCCGACGGACAGAGTCACAGCTGCAAAGAAGACCCAGTGAGTCCTCGCTGACTATCGTCGCCCCTCGTTCAGGTTGCTTCGCTGATTAATTCTGCCAAGATAAAAACTCTCTCTGCTGCTACTGGCCTTTTGAATAATATTTTACCATTCTTTGTTTTTTGTAAATTGCTTGAATGCAGATTGGTGTGTGTTGATTGCTGTTGATGATTGTATTTACTGCTGGCTGTGCAACAATTTGCCCCTCTTGGATAATGAAGATTGCCTTAACCCTGACCCAAGTTGTCCCAGGCACATGTAGAAACCAAAAGTGCAAAGTGGAAAACTTAACCACTTACAGCTGATGAATGGTATTTAGAGTTTGTTAATAAACATTCAGGAGGTTGTTGAATATTGTACTTCATTCTGAAAATATACAGTCCCAACATATCAGATTACAACCAGACAGAGTGGAGTTTTTAGTGAAAGTGAAGTTTGTGCATGTGGGTGGGTGTGGGAGTGGGGGTGTTGGTGACGAAGGTAAGTCTTAGGCTCATAGATTACTGGATTTTGGATTATGGCCAGGTCAGGGTGAGAGGTAATGCTGTGACTGTTTTCTCAATAATCAGCCATTATACAACGTTTAACCCTGTTAGACCGCGGCGCTCGATTGGTGTCTGACTCCATACCATGTGGCATTAATCCCTGGAGCCTGCGCCCGAGCTTCACCTGACACTGTCCACGGCTGTCTTATGCAATGTACACAGGCGACGTTGGCAAGACATGTTAAGGCTGTCACGAAGATGAAAAACAAACAAACAAACAAACCCAAAAAACATATAAGGGCATTGTCTGGATTTCTGGGGATTGTCTCAATAATGACTGAGCTGCCTGGTAAAGATTTCTCTGCAAATTAAAAAATAAATGCTTTTAGTCATTTAAAACAAGTGGGAAAAAAACAAACAAACAGAGGGAGGAGATAATCCCACTTATTTCCAATGCATTTTCCAATGTTTCCGTTTTTTTTTTTTTTTGTTTTTTTTTTTAAAGGGAACAAGTTAAATATGTTAAAACAAGGCAGATGGGCTCACTAGTATCAAGAAAATTACACTTGATTCAAGGATATTATGGAAATGAGTGGCAATTTGTTTTTCATTGTGAAGAAATACAAGATTGTTAAAATGTAATATGAGACTAAATGATTCATTAAAATGGATATTTGTTTGGCATCATTTAACAAAGATTGGTTCACACACAAGTGACTGCATGAAAAAACAGATGAAGATGGAAGACAAGAAACAAACTGCATAAGCAAAGGATAATACAACAAAAAGAAATGGAACAAATTTGTCAGTGCAAAACAATATTGAAAATTATAATTTAAAAGATATTTTTTGTGTGTTTGCTTGCTTTGTTTTTAATTTTTATAAATGGACATGACAGCATAACTTGGTCTCTCCACCTTTCAATAAGGAACATCAATGGCTGTGCAAACTGAGTGTGAACTGCCACACTACCGTCGATGACAAACCAATTATGACGTGGGTCGGTGTCGAGGTGTTTGCATTATGGATTTCTTAGAGTGCAAAACAGCTTAAGACCGTCTGTGAGTTATGTCAGTAGCTCATAGGACCGGGATTCCCTCTGACGTTTCGCCTCACGTCACTGATATGACAATGACTTCATGTAATTGTTGATCTGCATCAGATATACAGGCTCTCAGAGGAACGACTGGAGGAAAGTGGGAGACAAAAAGGAAAACATCAAGTTATCTTTCATCCTCGATGTTCGGCTGTTGAAATTCTGCTTGTTATTACGTGGAAATCAGTTGCAATATATAGCTTCTGTGATAACGAGAATTTTAGTTTTGACTGGGGGGAATGCTGCAGAAAGAAAAATAAAAACAGCAAATGAGATGAGGTATTAAAAAAAACATGCAGCAACGTGCAATAAAGTCTGTGTGCACGTGTCCCTCCAGTGTGCACATAAGCAGGACTCCAGTTCTTTGCACAAAGTGTGTAGCTACAATTAGTTTGTGCAGAGACACAGCATAAAACCAAATTATTTGTGGTTTATTTCAGCATTTGAAAGCTTACCCTGTTTTGTAATATTTGTGTAGAGTGCCTGAGCTTATATGACACAAGTGTACATTTTCTACACTCCAGTGCCCACTTAAAAAAAAAAAAAAAACACCCTGAAAATACCCTGCATCCCTGCACAGCCTGAAAATAGTATCCACAGCCAACTTCAGATCAGGGTTACCAGGGTAACCTTCAACCGTCACTGGCAAGAACAACATACACACACTTAAACACACACATACAGCAGCAGTATGCACAGAGCCACGGGGCCCAGTGCCATGTCAGAGGTTCAATCCTATTACAGCTGCTAATCTGCTGACCCTTGTAGGCTGTGAGAGAGGTCATATGGCCTTACTTTTATTTCAGAGCAAAGAGCAGATTCACATTTGGGAGCCGGTGTCACGGTAACACTCACTCAGCCTTTGTGCCGCGCTACCTGTCAGGGCTCGGCGGTGACAAAGTCCCTGTCACTCCTTGGGCTCTATTTTTTGTGTTTCTCGCCAAAACAGGTCTGCAGACGAAATTCGAGAGGGAACATTTCTATTTTTGCCAAGTTTGAACATTAATAATTTATTTTGCGAAGAAGAAAATCAGAGAAATATACATAGTCTGCATCTTGCAAACCCAAAACACTTGGGTAATGCAACACCGAGCCAAACTCTAGAAACTGTGTTTGCAACCACAGACATATAATGTTAGATTCCAGTTAGATTCCCAGATTTATAGGACTTAAATATTGCAATATTTAGCACTTTAATCATCAGCAGTAAAATGCCTCTACATTAAGGTTCATATGTATGATAAATAAATATGTTTTGGCTCTCAGTATTATGTCTTATCCTACAGTGCATCATCAAGCTGAAATAAAGACCCATTATCCATAACACCAGGCTAATCTGAGTGCTTTAACCCAGCGGGTCAACAAGGCAGCTTGCCATTTTTGTTTTTTTTTTTCAGTGGTGTGGCTTGTGGGTGGCTGCTGTGGTAGAGATGGGCATTTTTAGTGAGCACTGTAGGTCCCTTTGACTACTTTTGACTTGACTTGCCTTGCCTGTTTATTCACTATAAATACATTTGCATTTAAAACACATCATCTTATTGTCATCTTATTATTGCTGTAGACAATCACACGTTCTTACTCCATTGTTTGACAGTTAAAGAAACAGTTGGTTAAAGATCTGAGAGGAAGTGGGAGCTGTTCAGGATGGAATTGGATGATGGCTACTGCACTCAAAAGACTGAAATGAAATGAAATTGCACAGTGACTTTTTGCAGCTGAAAAATCTGATTATTGCACTGAATGCGTAAAGGCTGCCTGGAACAAAGTTCATTTAATCCAAAAGTTGTTACTATCTCATGATAGTATTACAGTTTAATGCCTTACTCTGAAAGATCCCACCAAATAACATTCATGAATTCCTGCGATACAGGTTGATAAAACTGGAAATGCCAAAGCTCGTCTGACAAGTAAATGGTTGGCGCCGACGGCTCAATCAAAGTGAATTAATGAATTCAACAACAGTATTGCCTCCTGCCCTTCTGCTACTTTTCTTACAGATTGAGGTACATTTAAATAGGATTCATTTCAACATTAAACAGATGACAGTAAATTGGAAGATTTTATAGGGACAGAAACAGAGCACTGCATCTATCAGTCATACCAACATGTCCTGGAAAAATAGACCAGGTTCTTAGTCACCTCAAAATATTGCTGAGTGCTATTTCAGCAGGCCAGGGAGGACCTCCAAATATCTTGCAGACTCACATGTTTTGCCATGTTTTGCACTGATGCCCATTAAAAGCATGCGTGTTAACTCCTCCATAAGTCTCTCTTAAAATACACCTTGGTCTTTGATCCCAAGTGTGGGGAGACGGAGGGGAGCGCCACGTAGGAGAGGGAGGGTGACAGAAAAAAAAAGAGAAGAGAGCAAAACTGAGGATTGTGAATGAGCAAGTGAGTGTCATGGGGGATTAGCTGGAAGAGTATAAAAGCACAGGGCAGAAGCTAATAAGACAGACAACGAGGCAAGAGCTTGACTCATCGTTACTGAGACGCATCACCTCTCTGAGCCAGGTAGGATGAATCTTGTTTTACAGCTTGGACCGCATGGCTTTATCAGTGAAATGCAGGCACTTTACCATCAGGATTCAGCTCTTTGGCACCTGCAGAGATACTTCTGGATAGGATGCCGCCTGATAATGCAGCAAGTGGAAAACAACATCGTTATACTAATTTGCGAGGAATGAACACGCAAGGGTTTTCCTCTGTCAAGCCTTGCATGATTATGGTTTAAAGAGGAATGGTGAAAAGGCTTTTAGCCAAATGACTTCAGCAACTATTACCAGAACTTAAAGTGATTCATCTTAAATTATACCGAAGCAGTATGACAAGACTAAGGATGTGGTGCAGCAGATTACTGTTTGAGTGGCGGAGTGGTTACATGAAGCTGTGTTATTTGAACCACAGACGCACATGATTTCACTAAACCTCAGTCAGGATAGTTTACGTTGTGCAGCAGAGACAGTCGAGCACATCTGCTCGGGCTGATGTCTGGCGCTCATCTCAGCTCAGCCTTTCTCTCAGGGCATTTACAGAAACAACGTTTTCTAAGTGACATGAAAATAAATGTGCGCATCACACATTGGTATTGGTGCGAGGAGGTCTCATATCCACATCTGATTGGCTCATTTGTGTCAAGAAAACCCTCTGTGTCAAGATTAACCCTCTGGCGCATAGTGGTCACTACAGTGGACGGCTAAAAAGACAGTTTAAAAGTCATTTTCGCCTAAATGCAATGGTTTCTATGGTGGAATTGCATATCAGCTGTTAGAGTGCTCTCTGCTCCTCCCCTACATTGAGGTTTATGCAGAGACTGTCAGTTCTTGTTGCTGAAAACATATTAATACTAGTATAATAACATATTAAACATATTAAATTAGTAGAATGACATGGTAATACCAGTGCTGCATCCTGAAAGAAGTATGGAGACTCACAGAAATATTCATGC
>OMLB01058015.1:0-10724 GCA_900302555.1 Myripristis jacobus
GTGTGTGTGTGCGCGTGTGTATTTGAGTGTGTTGATGTGTGTACACATACAGAAAACTAATCATCTACTGTATTGATGTATATGGTCTAAAGGGATAGTTTATCCACTTTGAAAATTTTGATATTAGGCCTATTTCATTTTATATTTGATATTTCCTCCCCTGCTGTTCTGTAGGACAGTGGTGGTGCTATCTTCCTCTCATTGTTACTGAGTGATGGATACTGGCTGGAAGGCCATATTCTCTCATCTCAGGGTTATGAGCTTTTACAGTTCTTAGACATAGTTTATTTTTTTCCCCCTTCCTCATGAATACTGTTGTTTCCGCACCACTGTCCTCTGTGTGGAGTTTTTATGGCATTTGGTCCCAAATCATCCCGTTCAAAACATGTGGCAGCAGATGTTACTATATTTATTCTGTAAACAAGTAACCTCATTTCTCTCCTTTTTCTTACTCCCTGCAGGAAAACCCATTCAGAGACCGAATAGTGGAGACATTCTCGGAGGATGGCCTGGGGAACCTGACATTCAGCGACTTTGTTGACATGTTCTCTGCACTCTCTGAAACGTCCCCAAGAGAGCTCAAGACAGTATATGCCTTCAAGATATATGGTAATGGTGGAAGTTTGATATGTGTCATGAGATACTCTACTGGGACTTTAGAGGAGCACTAAGCGATTCCCAGTGAAGTTTCATTCGAAACCATATAAACATTATATTCTCAGTGTTCACTCAGTGTGTGGGCTCAGCTTAGTGTGGGTGGATCAGTTGTCGGTCAGACATGGGTACTTTCCTGGCTTTTGTGGCCCCATAGCCCCATCTGTGACACAGCGTAGACGTGAAAGCTTCCCTAGCTTGCAGTCATGTGTGCTGCCGTTGTTCCCGTGAACATTTGCACCAATCAAATCCTCAGTTCTACACCTCATCTTTCTTTTTTCTTGCTTCGTCTGGTTTTTCTGTGATTGTTGCAGAGACTATTTGTCCCTAGTATTTACTAAAGGTTCAGATGTTCTGGTAGCAGATCCCTCTTCGACTTCACCAGCCCAAGGTTTCTTTAATTTTTTGTCTACTGAGGTGTTCTTAGAAGTGTTTTCTCATATGCTATGATTGTAGAAGACTCGTTATACAGTTTACGCGAGGCCCACATGTGCAAATGTAAGTTTTTGACACATGCAAGCTATCAACTCCTTTAGGTCCAGTCTCAAGTTAAATATATTTTACCCACATGGGAGAAGCAAAGACAGAGAGAGGGGTATTTAAAATGGCAACAAAAACAAACCAAAAAAATTATGTTTTCTTCACTGGTAGTTGCTTTTTACCAGATTTTTTTTCAGTGTCCTATCTGAATTGTGTTACATTTCAACAGATGTTTAAGCAGAATTTTCAGCTGTACATTTTGCTATGCAAGAACGTGAGGAAGACCGGTTGCATTGCCCTCTGTGTTTGTGTGAGTGAGCCTTGCATAGATTATGTAATGGGCATTAGCCTAGAGGTGCAGGGTAGGTTAGGCTATGAAGGACAGGTTGACTTGCCATGTCCTGCTGTCCTCCTACTGTTCTTGTGTTTCTTTTGTGTCCCTGTGTTTGTTTTTCATCATTACATAGGCTCATTCTTTTTAAAGTCCATTGAGACAAGTTCAGATTCTTAGCCATACAGTGGTATTTGCTGCTCCATGTGAGTGTAATACATCCTCCAGTTTGGCCCATCAACTCCCTCCCTGCTGAGAATGAGAGCCTCACCGGGAATGTTCTTCAAAATGAATGAAGTAGCCGTGTTTTGAAAGACACACATTTGTCAGTGAGTCGCTGTTGACGCTCTTTGAAGTCCCCCTGCTTCAACTTTCTGTCCTAAAGCTGTCACTGTATCACCATGCAGTGGCTCTCTGGTCTCATATTGAGCCTACGGTGGTTATGGAGCACTGCAGCATGGTGATACAGTGACAGCTCTGGGAAAGAAATAAGTGTGGGCATTTTGGAAGGAAGGGAGGTGGAACGAGTGTCGATATGGACCACTGTCCTCCAGCTGAAGGGTTGTCTCCTTGCTCACTACACCACCTCACCGTCCCACATGATACTTTGCGTAAATGAAAACAGTTTAACCTTACTTTTGTTTGTGCGTGCATACATGTGTCACCCACATTTGGAAAGTTCTTGTAGTGTGCTCATGAGGTGTCACTCTCCCTCAGACTTCAACAGGGACAACTTCATCTGTAAGGAGGACTTGGAGAAGACTTTAAACAAGCTGACCAAAGGGGAGCTAACTCCAGAGGAGGTTGCCCTGGTGTGCGACAAGGCAGTAGAGGAGGCTGACCTTGACGGAGACAGTAAACTCTCCTTTGCAGACTTTGAGAATATGATCTCCAAAGCTCCTGACTTTTTGAGGTATGGTGGCAATGCAATATTTCTATGATTTAATTTATTAGATTCTTACATCATGTGAAGCAAAATTTAACCTTAGCTTTCATCTCTTATTTTTTAAGATAATTTTTGGCATTTGTTTTTATAGCGAAGAAAGCCAGGAACGAAAAAGACAAAGACAAAGACCCCTGACCAGATTCTACACAGCAACCACATTAGTCCAGTGAGCCTGGAGTTACCGGGACACCCCCTCACCTTTAATCATAACCTCAAACCTTAATCATAACTTCAACTCGTTAGGTTAAAGATAAAATCCTGTCAGGCTGCAGTAATTCCGTGGAAGAAGACAGAGAATGACTACAATTACATGCACACAAGAAAGCAGAAAATCAGATTTATATGTTTGTGTTTCTATTTTATTGGTGTATTGTGTTGTGTTACTGCAATCACTCAAAAACCCCAGCTTACATGTGGTGTGTCAGTAATCAGATCCCTGTCTCTAGCCCCAGCATACCCAGGGCTGTTACCGATACTGACCACAGCGCTGTAGCCGACTTGGAGCTGCTGGAACGCACCGGTTCCGCCTCTCGGGGTGGGCTTTGCCTCTGCGCTACAGGCAGGATGGAGAGCTCAATGAGCAGCAGCAGTCTTGGCAGAATCAAGCATTCAGATCTATTCCAAGCCCATTTTCGTCTGGTTTTGGAGCAAATCACAATACAATTTCTGCTGTTACTCTTACTGGTTTAGCTTCCAAGAAACATTTTGCTGGAATGTTAATTGATTTATTCAAAGCATTTGATACAGTTTACCACAGTGTACTTCAGCAAAAATTAACCAGTATTGCATTTGATGGAAATGCTTGCAGCTGGTTCTGTTTTCCATTCCTTGTGTGCAGGCCTTTTTGAGAGTGGGCTTGACACATACCTTTGGGACTTGGTGAGCCTTCTCAAACAGAATTTAAGGCCTCAGTACATTTGCATAATGTGCACTCCCTGGCATCTTACAGTTGATGTCCCAAAAACTGTAGCAGATGTGGTAACATTAGATGTGTGGCACAGGGTAAGGTAAATGGCCATACTGTATCCCACACCCCATGTATTCCTACAGTAATTAGGTATATAGGCTGATAGAATGCAATATTATAACCCTCCTATCCTAATGTATATCCTGTTTCATGATAATTACTTAGTGTGACAGGTCTGTGTAGTCTACATGGCCTGAGAAATAGAGAAACTCTAGGCTGCAGACACTTGTATAAAGCATTTATGAAACACAGTAAATCTTACCAATATGTGCCACCCAGGAGCCCTTGAAGAAAAAGAGGCCCAACCTTTTCTGTTCACAAAGTCCCTGAAATCTGCTGTGTCCCAGCTGCTGACTTGGTAGAGCGCGTACCTCATGTCAAGGCTGAGTCCTTACCACAGCAACCTGGGTTTGAATCCGAGTCCAAGCCCTTTGCTGCATCCCCTCTCTCTCCCCCACCTTCCCTGTCTCTCTCTACTGTCGCTATCAAATAAAGCAGAAATGACAAAAAATAATAATCTTAACAAAAAAAAAATGGAATCCCTCAGTGGGTGGCAAGATGGAGACATACGTACCGCCGATGCAGTCAATGGTTTGATGAATGTAACGGGTTCTCTCAAATCTTTGGACAATAACAAAATGCTTCCTCCATTGTTGCTTCCACCTTCATCAAATCATTGATGACGGAGCAGATCATTGCCTTTGCAGAACAGGTGGACAAACTTATTGACTGTATTTTTGAGTACGCCAAAATAATTAGTGACAACTCTGTGCTCTCTGTCGCCACTCAGTTTGTAAAGCACGCATATTTTCAGTGGCAATGGTGCACACATGTTTGCTGCCTCAGGACTCAGCACTGTCTCCATATGGCATAAGGTAACAAACGTCCTGGGCAGCGTCCTAAAGCTTTCCTTCCATTCAGCACCACTGAATTGTAGCTCTGAGAGACGGTTAATGCACAATTTCAGACAAGAAGGACAGTAGCAAACTATGGGGTTGATTTATCAAGCATGCCACAATTTAGTACCTGGGGTGCAAAATTGTGCATCTCTGCAATTTCTCAATTTAGCAGGTGATTTACTAAGACTGATACTGTTGATGAGCATAGCCACAGCTGACTTCAATTGAATGCACTGCCATTAATTATTGCGGCTGGGAGAGCTGCCTGGCGTTTATCTGAAAAGCAGCATCACTTTCAGAACCAGAGACAGCTGCACTGAGAAAGATATACTACTATAAATGTGTTTGCACATGCTTTTGTTCTTCTGTTGTCACATTTCTAGCAGTAGAGCTGACAGTTCTGTGGATTGTAGACATGGATTGTAGACAATCCACAAATCACAAGCTGTTGGTCAGCTCTGATGGTGCCAGTAGAGAGGGAAACTTCTTGAGAACGCAGCCAGCACTCGTAGGAACACATCGCCTCTAAGCTCTTCAGTCACTGTGGATAAATAGCTGTTGAGGGGAAAAAAATTCCAGTTTTGTTCCAGTTTCCAGGCAAAACACTCACCTTTTACACATGGACCCCCAGCATGTGTAAAATGCTGGCTGTGGAATTTAAATTAAGGTAAATTAAGGATGTTGCCTTCAATATCCAGACTGTGGCCAAAGGTATGTCCACACACAACCATGATCCTAACCTGACAGTTAAGAGGTTTCATGAGAAAGCCCCACAAATCCATGATCAATCAACGCCCATGGTTGTACTGGGCAGCTCCAGCTCCAAGTTTTGAAATGTATGTGTGACTGTAGCTGTGAAACAGGGCAGTGTTCACGTCGGGGAGAAGTTGTATCGAGGTCACCTACTGTATGTACTGTGTTTGTTAAAATTATTTTGTTTTTACATTTTATATTGCCAGTATTATAGCTGCCAGTTACAACCACAATATTTTAGTGAGCAGCTCCATGAGGGAGGTTTGGGGTTGAGGACCTTGCTCAAGGGCACCTTGGCAGTTGTTAACGGGAAGGAATGTGTCATTGGTAATACTTTAATAATTATGTAATCCATGTTTTTTCTCACCATGTCTTCTGCCTCCAGCAACTTCCATATACGAATCTGAGAGGCCACCAAGCAGCCGAGGTCCTCAAAGGGAAAGATGTCACGCTTTGTCCAGTTCCCTGGTGCAGCTGGTGGTCAATTTCCGGATCTGTTGGCTCGGCGGTCTGAATTTTGACAGAACTTCAAGTCTAACACAAGTGGAGAGGTTTCTACAGGCTGCATCCTTAGTGGCATCCCAACAGCAGAGCCTGGGAGCTGATGGAATTGGCCGTGTGCTCTGGATACAGCAGTCTTGTCTGTACTACTATTATCATGGAAGGACAGGCGTGTCTGGCCAATTTACATCTTCTGAGTAAGACATAGAAATAACCAAGACGTTTCGCAAGAGAAAGACAATGCTGCATGATCCTTTTATCTATACTCAAGTCTAACCATTTGGGGACAGACACTGAGGAACTCTGTCCGGGATTGTAAGGGATGGAAGTGATAAACCAAGACGGGCTATTTTTGATACCAAGAGAGCTGATCTGCACCATATGTGATGTCTTCTCTGGCGGAGCTGGAACGTCTGCAGATTTTCTGTTTCTCTGACACGTCTGTCAGAGCAGAAATTAGACGGATCCTGGGAAGGACACAGTGTAACGGAGCAGACATCTCTGTGTGAAGTGCTTTGTAGAAAAGGAAGGTAGACCTTTCGACAATATTTTGAAGCGAGTTTTAGTACAGTTTTAGTACAAAGGGCAAAACAGTTAAGAACTATGCAATCTTTCTTTGTGAGGTGCATGGGTGCAATGTAAATTGCTTCTAGCTGTCGTTATTTTTATTTTTATTTTATCATTGGTATTGAGAAAAGTGCTAGTGAATTAAGACAATCATAGTTAACTGTTGTTCAGTTTATGGAAGGGCTCTCACATCTTCACCGTGTTACACTTTGATACCGTTTCCTGCTTCTAAAACTTCATATAATGGTTTCCACTCATTAAGAACAATGTTTTATGATAATAGAGCATTTGGCTTGGCTTGAAATAAACAATTGTTCTGTTGTTCAATGTCCCATGAAGATTCTTACCAAACTAATTGGTTCTCCTTACATTTTTCAGCTTGGGGTAATAGCTTTGTCCTGCAGCATTACCTCATTGTAGGTTAAAGTCCAGACTCAAACTTAATCAAATCCATCACAATAGGCTGATGTTAAGTGTGAAGCTTTTTCATGCAACTTGGTTGTCTGCAACTCATTTTCAGGGCAGTCGCACCGCGGATCAGTCCATGCAATTAACTGATAAGTTGCACGAAATTTAACTGCACCACGGTGAAACTGTTTGAATTTTTTTGCAACAATTTTCACGCAACAACCAATCAGAGCAGAGTTTTATGTTCCATCACTCTGTGGTTTGGTTCCATCCTGTTGTTCTGACAGTTTTGGTGGAACTTGAACAAGGAAATTTGTGTAACTGAATATGTTAAAGGTTAAAGGTTACTTAATTAGTCTTCTATGTATCGGTGGCGGCCTTACTGGGCAATTTTGTTAGCTTCCTAGCTAGTTAGCCAGCTATTCTCGCCCATAGTTCTCACCTGTACACGGAGCCTCTCTCAGTTCTTTTTGTAACCAATCAATCAAGGGGAAAGAAAAAATGACATCTCATCGGCTGATTTGCCCTGCTGTTTCACTCTGATACACAACGTTCGCATTGGTTCCCATTTTAACCAACAGATGTCAGTATAGGTCTTACCTCAGGTGTGCTGGATCTAACTCATGATAAAAGGAATGGAAAGAGCTGCCAGTTCCTTGGTTAGCAAACCAGCTTCACTCAGTCAGACCCTCTCTTTTTTCCATCATTACCAAACATTTCTATTTCCAACATGACCAAATCACCAAAACAAGCTCCCTTGATCCACACTGTTTTCAGCTGCAAAGTCTCCTGTATATGATCACAATGTAATTGCAAATAGATTCAATCTCAAATAAATGAAAACATGCAAACAGGCTAATAATGAGCAGAGGTTCCATATTATCGCTCTCATTAACGTCACTGGTTGTTGCACATAGTTAAGACTGCAATTGAAACGGTGGTGTAGTTGCATGAACTTAATGCAACTCACAACTCAGAAATGCGAGTAAGTATCGTGAAAAAACCTTAACATTTAACGTCGGCCTGACTCCATTCATCTCATGTACCATTAACTGTCTCTGAGTAAGAAAATGTTGGTTCTCATTTTATTCATTTCTTTGTCTTTGCTTTGTCTGATTGGTGAATTACTTTTGAAGGATCACATATATGTAATGCTCGTTTCATTGTGTGTTTAGATGTAACACATTTTGAATCCTGAATTATAAAAAAGTGCCTTATTTCTGGGATGTGCTGTTAGCGTTAGTGCCATGAGGAGTCATACTACTGCTGCAGTACATCTGGTGTGAATTACCTGAGCACTTGATGCTTTGTGAGCATTAAAGTTATGGTTGAGAAACAAGGTTTTATTCAACAACGCACTGCTAAAGCTCCCTCTGCAGAAACCTCTCCTGTATATAAAAAGCAGAGAGGCATGATGTCGCCATACAACGCCTAGATTTCCTGTAAGCATCAAATTGAAATATTACTGTGGTTTAAATATGGATGGTAAGCGATTTTCAACTTGGACCACCTTCAAAGGAAAACTCTTTGGATACTCCTGCACTTTTAGATCTCCTTAATCTGTAATATCCCATGCATACCAGGACTTATTTGTGATAAAGTGTATTTTGCAATTAATTATTTTTCTGTACCTACTTTTCCTCAACCTGCTTCATCTACTTCTACTTCATCTAGTGATTTTTTACAATTCCCAGTATGCCTTTTACCACCCTAGAAAAAGATGTGAACTTGCTCCATTTTGTCTGTTGGTTTTTTGTGTGAGTAGAGTAATAATGACAGGTGATGGTAATCACAAGAGACAGCTTTCAGTTGCAAAAAGCAAATGTGGCCCTCCAGTATGTCCTGTACTTTCTATTTAGGGATGGAAAAAATTGTTTTTCTACCCTTTCTACAATAGATTTCACCCTGTTCAAAATGACAGATCTCTTTGATTCTGAGAGACTGACATCAAAACCTGATGTTTGCCATTTATGTTTTAGATCGCTGAAACATTTTCTACAGTCAAACTCTGAAGTGTCATGCGCGTTGACACATGCTTATGAGCACCCATTGTGCAGGCACGGACTGGAAATCACTCTGATTGTGTCGCTGCTGTGAATTGCCTCTTTTCTCCCTCTGCAAGCCTCTGTTGGTCTCTGGTTTCTGATCCAGCACACAGGCTGCTGCAGAGCTCATGCTGAGAGGGGGATTCAGCTGCAGCACTAGAGGACCATCGCTAGATCATTGATTCTTATTATACTGGTCAGCCAAGTGTGGTCATGACATTGTATTCCCACTACCGTAGCCCATTGCCCCTTTGCTGCATCATCACTGCTGTCAACTCACAATACCTGCAACCCACCTTCCTTAAGATCCACCAGAAACCATTTAGAAGGCCAAAGATTTAGGCTTGATACTGATGCTGCGTATTTATGACACCCGGGACATTTTGGGTCCAGCCCAGGATATAGTCTGGCCAATTGGCTCTTGGACAAAAGAAGCCTGTGGGGAACTTTAAACTGCAGACGATGAGGGCATTAATTTTATTACTGAATGATAGTCCATCGGACATTCTTATTTCCAATTCCTCCTCCTAGTGTGTCTCTTTATTTGACACTACACACTATACCCATTTAATGGTTCTTTGTTTAAGCATTTGTCTATCCAGTTATCCTGTAGATTGCCATAGGCTGGGGAGAAATGTGTTGTAATAAAGCTACATAACGCTGACCATAACTGTTAAATGAAATGAAGATGCCATCTTTAAAGAGGTCTTTTACACACTTCACTCCATATTTGAAACGCTGAATCTGCAAATGAAGGAGGGAAAAGAGCATCGGCAGGGACGGGAGCAGTGGGTAAGGCTTGTTCAAATTTAGAAATGAATCCTGAACCGAGACCAAATTTTAAGAGTGCCAGTAACAACAACCACTTTTGTGCAGAAGTATTGGAGTGCAGACTAGAGAAGACAGAGACTGGGGTTACAGCAGTGTTGCTCCATGAGAGACCAGACCAGAGCCAACTCTTCTGTCAAATTTAAGACCCAGAAGATCATTGTGTGGATATAGACCCAACAAAAGGACTCAATAGGCTATTGATTCCTTTGAGTATTGAGTCAGCTCTGGTTTGAATTAACCTCCTTCGCTGATTTATTCACAGAAGTAAACAGGAGGTTTCTTAAATGGGACCAAAGGGAGGGTCCCCCAAGTGACTGAAGAGGCATTAGTCAGATGTTCATTCGGCTGATTCAGCTAGACTCCACTGTTTTTGTGAATCAAATTAACTCTTTGAATGAATTGTTCATGAACAAAACCTATCTTCCCCAAACCTCATGGCACAACAATGCTGTGGATTGAAAAACAACTTTTCACAGCGACAAGTGCCAAAGTCACAGCAACAAAAGTAATTTTATGATGCAGACCTTAATTATAGCTGACAGCACAGAATTAGTCTAGTCAGCGTTTCTGTTTTTTCCCTTATTATGCTGAGCTTCAGGTTGTATTGTCTTCGTGTTTAATTGGGTGACAGTGGAATGGCTCGGTGTTCAGGAAGGACATAGCACTCATGCAGGACCACTGAACAAATTAGTGAACAAATGAGTGAACGAATCATTTTGGTGAAGTGACCGAAATGAAAGATAATTACCACCACTAGCACACTGAGAGGAAAAGACTGTGACTGCATCCAAATGTTGGAACTTGCCCGCAATTGCAGACTTGCAGAGATGACAGGCGCGTTCGGGTGAAGTCCAAGGCTGCAAAGGCTGTGCAATTCTACAGTTCATTAAGTCCACAAGGGGCCTCATGCGGACTTCCAGAGCGTGAGGTACAGACCTCACTAGTGGGATTACCCAAAAATCCTAATAAGGATGTGATAGTATAAAGACATTAAGGGAAACAATGCAAATAATAACACATATCAATACAAGAATGCTGTAAAAAGTATTTTAATGAAAGTAGCTGACAAGTCATATACTGTAGCCTGAATTGTTGTTGTTGTTGTTTTTTGTTGCTTTTATTTCATTTTTTTGGAGATCTATCTATCTATCTATCTATCTATCTATCTATCTATCTATCTATCTCTCTCTCTATCTGTCTATCTATATATATATATATATGCATATGTATACACACACACACACACACACACATGTATATCTTTATAGTTCCAGCAGGTATGTGAGGCAATACATCTACACAAGCTGTATGAGCTTTCTGTGTAGTACTTGAAAGAAGCCAC
>OMLB01058015.1:10744-29188 GCA_900302555.1 Myripristis jacobus
AAACAATGCAAATAATAACACATATCAATACAAGAATGCTGTAAAAAGTATTTTAATGAAAGTAACTGACAAGTCATATACTGTCATATACTGTAGCCTGAATTGTTGTTGTTGTTGTTTTTTGTTGCTTTTATTTCATTTTTTTGGAGATCTATCTATCTATCTATCTATCTATCTATCTATCTATCTATCTATCTATCTATCTCTCTATCTGTCTATCTATCTGTCTATCTATATATATATATATGCATATGTATACACACACACACACACACACACCCACACACACACATGTATATCTTTATAGTTCCAGCAGGTATGTGAGGCAATACATCTACACAAGCTGTATGAGCTTTCTGTGTAGTACTTGAAAGAAGCCACAAGGTGTCATCCTAAACATTGTGAAACAGCCTATCCCTGCTCTCTCTGTGGCAATTACCGTACCTCTACCAAACATATCAAACCACTGGCTGGCCCACTGAGTTGAAAATAACAACACTAGTTCTTTTATATGGTCAATGATGAGTTTGTATGAGTCAGGCAAGGGCTTTTTCATTTATATTTTAATGTAAATTTGATTTATAGATTTGTATCCTGAAGATGAAGTGAATTTTCATTTGCTCAGTGCATTCTGAATAAAATTCAAGTGGATAAATTGGTTAAATTACATTTACTTAGAGGGTTGTCACTTCTAATTTCCTGGCTGGATGGATAGCCATTATTAAAATAAATATACTCCCTGGAATTTTGTATCCTGTGCAAATGATACCTAATGCCATCCAAAGTAGTTTTTTGTTTGTTTGTTTGTTTGTTAGGGTCAAGTCTAAGTTTATTTGGAAAAATAGACATCTTTAAATTGAGATTGGAGAAACTCCAACTGCCAGTGATGAATGGAGGTCTTACACTTCGAAACATTTATCAGTGGTCAGCACAACTGAAAAATCTATCAGAATGGATGGCTCAAGAGCCAAATTCAGTATGGTTAGATTATGGTTAGTTACTATGTATTAGCGACAACTTTACTGCAGGTAACATTCTCAGTAAATTGAATAATATAAAGGAGGCATACCAGAACATACTCTTTTTATGCACCAGTTGTTGCTAATCCCAAGTTTATTCTTGTATTGACTCTGGCTTTAAAGAGTGGAACAAACATTTGGAATCCAGGTGATAAGGTATCTTTATAAAGTTTCTACTATGAAATCATTTAACCACCCTCAGGAAGAGTACAGGCTACCACAGATACACTTTTTTCAGATTCAAAGTGTTTTAAACTTCGAGCCCCTGCTTAAGGAGGGCCATGGAACAGAGCAGACTGAAGCACTCATTCACCAGGTCTGCGTGCTGAAGAGGAAAAAAATTACCTACATTTCCCATAAACTGCCTTCTTTGGGAAGTATCAGCACTCTCAGGACCACCAATGGAAAACAGTCATGTTAAATAGTAACAGAATGTGTAGCAATTACAAATCCCAAGAAACTCAGTTCAAGATTATACATCAATTACAAACTACCCTATATAGTAGGAGCAAATATAACAGTGACTGCTGTATGTAGTTTGGGTTAGGTAACCAAGTATTATCCACAATGCACTGTCGTGTTGAGCTTAATCCTCTGCAGTATATCTCAGTCCTACATGCTGCCTCACTTGAATTCAAGAGATATAAGAGGATCCTTCGTCTTCTGTGGCACCGCGCACAGTTATTAATCTTACAGTGAAGGCTAGACGATGTCAAACCATCTGTTTCAAGTTGGCCGTATAATGTTCTGTAAGTTCTCCCACTGGAAAGGCTCACACATGTTCTCCAAGGAGACACAAATGGGTTTTTTCCTCTTTGTGGAGCCCTGTTCTAGATTTCTCTGGAGACGACTTTGCTGAAATCATATCCACAGGTTTTGCAGCTATGGGATCCAAGTGATCCCCAAAGTCCACATGTTCACGAACATTTCATTGTTATTGTAGTTATGATATGGAGGATGATGATCTGTGTTTGTGTTGTTTTCTTGTCTTTTTTTTTGGTCTGTTAGTCAGATTGTTTAACTGCTGCCCATGTTTAGTATTTGTGTCATGTACTACATTTTTTGAGGATCATATTAAGTAGGTAACCTGGATAAATTGAAAAATAAAATAATTGAATGAATGAAAATTTAAGTGACTCAACAAATTCTCTCTTTCATTCCAGTCACGTTGAGAAAAAGACTGTTTAAATTAATTTAATTTAAACAATTAAAAAAATATTGATAAATGTTAAATAGCGTCTACATGGCCTATCAATGCCATCTCTAGTCTGCACTGTGTTTCGAGTATTTGAACTTCGAACTTCTCCAAAATATGAGATGTCATGGACATTTTGCGTCTCAGTTCATCATCAAGGCTAAGCAGTTCATTTTGAGGTAGACTGATCTGTGTGTTTGTGAGCGTGCATGTTAACGAGGATGAGTGTGACCGGATGTCAATCCAGGAATGTTCCAGGGTTGTGCGAGTGTGAAAACTTTCTTAGTGCTTTCTTAGGTCTAAGTGCAGTGTGAAAAACCCTATAGGCATAGGCATGGAGGTTAATGCATGTACAGAGGTAACTTCATCCAGACTGCGAGAACTGAAAAACGTTATCGCCTCTGAGAATATTCCAGATGAATCTCTTTGGAAGAGTGATGGGATCGTCATTGACAGAACCTCATACAAGGTTGGAGATCTCTTCATTCTTGGTGTTGTCTATGGAGAGGAGATCCCACTTTTTGTTAAAGTCCTATATATTTTAAAATTTCAAGATCAGTGACATTTTGAGGAACACCTTCATGCTCACAGTGTGGATTTACAGATGAGAATGATAACCAGTTTACCATCATATGCCAGCAGGGAGCTACAAGGAGGCAACTAATGCTGAGAGATGTTAACCCCTATGTAGGCATATCAACACATACTGACTTCCTTGTCATACAAAATATCTTAAGTAGTCATGTCTGTACAGTACCCTCAAACAAATAAAACAAACACTGGCATGTAATTGTTGTGTTACAAAGACCATGTGTGCTAGTGTGTCTCGAAAATGATGGCTTGAAATGGTGACATATTTTGACAGTATCCTCCTACCTGAAATGGAGAGGATGGAAGGTGGAAGGATATGCCAGATCACCCAAGTCAGCTTCCACAACTGGCCAACTGTATGTGCATGTTCCATACAGTTACAGTGAACATAAGTAGATACAGTGGATACAGAGGATGAAATGAGCATTCAGGGCCATTTATACAGAGGTACACATAGTCATAAACAGTTTGAAAGGCACTGAGCTGGACAGAGGAACCTTCATGGCAGATAACCAGATTGAAGATGAAAAAGTTTCCAGCTGTTAGGTTTCCAAAAATAGTGAGTGGGAGATCAAAGAACTATTTCATGAAGACAGTGACTGCAGAACGGTAACACGGTTAAATTCGATGGCTGCTAAAGAGGCTTTGTGAGAGGGCCGTCCGTGACTCCCTTTAACGACTCAGAGACAAGGTACTCATGCGTTTATCATGAAGCCTCATTGGGTATTTTATCAAACACACCACACAAAAAAGCTGATTCACCTATTTAAAATTGAATGAAGTCCGGGATTATTTGTATCAGATATGCTACCAATGAGAAAGATGTGATACGTAGAAATGACTGGGTACCTGCCACCTAATTCCATAACTTTTATTATGTTTTGGTCTGTGACTTACAAGTGATTTATCCGCATGATAAGTCATTTACAAGCCAATAAACATCATCCATATGAATCAGTTTACACATAATTTCCCTGTATATAGTTACATATGCATTAGCTGTGATTGAGTTATCTGTGACTGGTTGCCATTTATTTTATTACCATTGAAATAGTCTTGCTGTGTTGCCAAGAACTTGTTCTGAATTCAATCCAAGTGCCACATGCAAATTTCTGGACTGTCTGGCTGAGGATTGGCTTGATCAAGCCAATCGTCAGTCATCATCAATTGAATTCTGACTAAAGTGACATTATATCTATGCTGCTGGATAGGAGCCAAAACCAAGGCCAACCATTAGACTGCAGAACAGGGAGGAGGGAAATCCACTCAAAGCAACAAGGATAACACTCTATCCTGAGGGGCTACAAGTCCTAAGTGAGGACAGCAGACTGGACCTCCCCTTCGCCACGAGCGCCTTAATGGCAATCTGTTTTGTATTTGAACCGCAGTACCCAAAACAAAGAACTATGTAAAACTCCCAGTTTTCTTGAACATTTTGTATTAGGCATAAAAGACCACAGTGCAGTTCCAACCTCTGTGAAATGAGGCAAATGTAAACTCTGGGCAGCCTGGGGTTAGACATGCAGCTCTGTTTATCATATAATGAAGTTTCTATGATTTACTAATGCTAAGGGGATTTAAGGATGACTGCACTGTGTTAGTTCTTGTTAGCTGATTTAGGAGGCTTAAATTTATACTAAATCAAAATTATGATTGATGAAAAAATCCCAGATGGATGTAATGTAAATTTAAAATAAAATGTAAATTGCACAAACAAAGGCTGGTTTTGATTTATGGCATTATTGGCTGCAGTACCAGGTTATTCCACTGCTATCTGAATTAGTGGGAGTTACCGAGTTTGTTCTTAGATGAGGGCCTTGAAATGCTGCCACTAATCATCTTTTTTTTTCTCTCCGTCTGCAGCATAACCACTGCTGCAGATCATCTTCACATCCTGAAGACAGGCTGATGTGCCTGTGTGCACCCGGTCTACAGGCTCTCTGGTCCCGTTGGCTCATTTTCAGTGTCTCACTACCTTACTCACTGTTGCTCATGGATATGTAAATAAAGCCCATTTCTATGGAAAACTAAACATTTTAAAGCTTTATTTATTGTAGTGTGGGGAACAAACAATTGGAACAGTTGGAATAATAACTGGAATAATATTCTACCTCCTGAGCCACACTGGATGACAAAGGGTTACAAAGTGCTTCACAAGCAAAAAAAAAAGGGAAGACAAATCACTTAAAGACAAGGATAAATGGACTTAAACAGCAATAAATTTATGTGATAGTGATAAAAATGAAAGGACTGAAATTTTTCAAACAGCTAAAGATTATAAAAGGATTTATGGTAATAAGTTTACTCTCTCAACTGGAACATAAGGTAAGAGCAAGTTTTTTTAAGCGGATGCCTTGTGTTTCTTGCGTAATGGCTTACTTGGCTCAAGTTCCCGCAGTTCAGTGTGTAAAATCTCAAGTGTGCATGGCTGGGTCATGGTTGGTTGGAAAGACACATTTTTTTTCCTGTTTTGTTTTCTGTAAGTTGCTGCTGCACAGTGTGTAAACTGAACTGTTAGTGCATCACGGGTGCAGGACTGTGGTTGAAGCTGAGCGCAATCACAGGACTGACTTGCAGTCAGACAGATGTGTGCTTCTGCTTTATAGAGCTGTGTAAAGTTGGATTCACTATTTTGGCTTTTGTGTAATTTGCATCATATTGAAAGCATATTGTGATTTTTGTTTTTTTTGTTTCACATTACATTTACATTTACATCAAAATGTGCATAGTAAACTAAAATTCCAAGAAGTCATCTTACTGGGTAGAAATGTGCTACACTGTGACACACACACACACACACACACACACACACACGCTCATTTTATCTTAGCACTCAGATCATCCCTAATATTTATACTTAGTTGCCCAGAAATCGCAGCATACATCATCCTTGACTTTTCTTTATCCATTAGTAAGACTCACCTTTTGTTGACAGTGTGTGTTATTCTCCCAACCAGACATGCAGTTCTCCCACAGGACAGCAGATGGCGTAGTGATCAATCGTATCCTCACAGTAAGTCATATATTTTATTATTAGTATTACCATTAACAATACTATTTATCAGAACAATAAGTATGATTCGATTCAGAAAGATGCACAATCCATTTTTGATCAAGTCTGAAAACAAAAAAGCCATAACTTGCACATTGTGGGTAAAGAAATAGGTCTACTGAGCTGAAAGACAGCTATATAGCCTAAAGTCAATGCTATATTACACAAATGTACATTTTTAGTGAAATAGTGGTGACAACAAATGACAAATGGTGACAACTATGCATTTCTGTGGAGAGGGTCTGACAAGCACTGCCCTGGCTGCTCTAGCTTACATTAGACAGTCCCATTAGACAGTCCCTTTACTAAGTGCATTCTCCTTCTGAATGTGGTTTCAGCTTCTTAGTTAATAGCTGACTTGCCACAAAACTTGCTTTAATAACATTGCCTGTCAGGGTGCAGTCTTGTAAAGCTGCTTGTTGGGCACCCAACCTCTGCCAAAGAGCGTTAACTTCATCCAATCACGTTTATCCTTGCAACTCATCCAGTTTAACATGTGTCGAGTTGTAATGACGCTTGAGATTGGCTTGTTTTATCACTGTGAGCGTATTCTCACAAACAAGGCACACTGGCTTGCCTTTTAATTCAAGAAAAAATAATCATTTGTCTCTTGCAAAGTGACAGACAGTCGCCGTGATGCATGTGAGTTAAGACTCGAACGTGACCTTGACCCTGACAGGCATACAGTTGGCAGGGACCCCACAGAGGAACATGTTAACTGAGGCCCGAGGTTCCCCACCTGATTTAAACCAATACAGCCATAAGACACAAAATGCCAAAGTACACAGCCCACACATCTCTTTTTTTTTGGTGTTTGTTTTATAGTCATGGCACTAAAGTAATGGAAACTGGGGGCGTAACAGACTGTGTGTTTTCTGCTAGCAAACACATCAACAGTTGTTGCTAACTGCTGGTCAGCAGCTGTTTTTGCAACCCACTACAACCTTACAAATCAGCGCAAGATAAGAGATTGGAAAAATGTGTTCTATTTTAAGCTGCCAGCATCCCAGCTCAAAATCTCCATTTATCTTCTGCCACGGATGACAGAGCAGGTGAGGACAGCAGGTGAAAACAGGCATATCTTTCCCCTCATGCGGGCAGATTTTTTTCTGTCATAAGAAAAACAAGATGCCTGTCCCCCATCTCTACCATGACTGCACACATCTCAGTGTGGGTGGCACTGGTGAGAGCCTTTCCCGTAACCCTGGCAGTGTTAGTGCTTTACTTTGCATGCTGAGCGCCACAGCGGAATGTAGCATTCGAATCTGCAGCACAGGAGCTGAGGATAGCTGCAAGTTTAGGGGTGGAACAGTGACCCCTGTACAATTGATAACTATGCTGTTTACCTCCCTCTCTGCACTAGTTGCATATTTATAATTAAGGCCATATAAATATAGCTAACTAGCCAACTACATCCTGGTTCTTAATGAAGATGCAACTAATCTCGTTGCCTCTGTATTTTAGAGGCTACTGTCTGTGAAGTAAATGTTATCTCTGCCTCTTCTATTGCTCTGTGGCTTCTGATCAATGACGGTGCAAAATGGCAACTTTAGAAAGAAGCGGATTTTTGATTCTGAGTGGTTTTATTTGGAAACATCTTTTGGACATATTTTCTGTTATCATACTTCATTTGAGCTTTGCTGGAAATGTACTCATAGTGACTCAAGCTTACTGTTTGGTGGTCACCACCTAACAACACGATACATCTCCAGCAGCAGTTTCTTTAACAGTTATATTGTTTTAGTGTGGGATTTTCTGGTAAGGTGCAGGACTCATTTTACTGTCCCTCTGGTGAAATGTCGCTGTGGTCCTGTGGTCACAAGCCATGCGACATTAGGCAAAATACATATGGCTCTGGTACACAGATAAAGACATGTACAAAACTACTACACTCTCATCACCATAACACATTCATCATGTGACAAGTTGGATTCATTTTCCCACCCACTGGCAGGAACTGACTTGAACTGTTAACTCCCAGTGCTCCATGCACATACTTTCATACATAAGCACAAGTTCAGACTCTCTGACACTCGTACACACATGCAGTTACTCCCTGCCAGAAAGCTGCAGAGGTGTGTGTACACAGTGTCACTCACAAGGAGCATGTGCTGTTTTTAAAAAGCACAATGTTCCAGAAGTCACACTTGATTGCACATCAAGTCACACTTGACTGCACATTCATTCATAATCTACAATGCTGCCCCTTAACCTAAATCTACACGCAAGCATGTGCATGCACACACACTCTCACACACAGACAGAGGTAATTGAAAGCAGATGCCGTGTTCCCTGGCTGCCCTGCTATGATCCCTCTGTATTACCACAGGTCTACAGATGCTAGCACTAAGAAAAGAATATGTTACAAAGCAGCAACAGGAATCCAACTGATCCCAGTTGAAGACAAAATTTTGGCCGCACTGGATATAGAAAATGAGCTCTGCATAGAACTTTGCCAAAATCAATCCATAAGTTTTAAAGTTTTTTTCAAAGGTCATTTGGAGTTACAGAGTACCTAATCCCCCTGTTTCAGCTGGGACATACCTCATTCACAGATTGAAAAATGCATTTGATCCAGGGGGGAAACAGTGGGTGGGCAGTCAGCAGGCCTTGAGGTAGCTACCACGGCCAACCTCAGGATGGCAGCACAAACTGTGACTTGAGGAGGAAATTTAGAAATCTGTGCTTTTGCAAAGAACTGTCTCATTTGGGACAAGGATCTACTGCAGACATTATTGCTGGACCCCTGCAAGGAGGGAAGAAACTGGTATGTCATTCACTGATTTACCGACTTGCTAACTTGCTGGCTGACTTTTTTCAGAAATGAGATAGTGGAGCCTCCTAGTGGCAACGTTAAACATTGCTGTGGATGGAGCAGAGGTAACCTACCTGAGCACTGTTAGGGACAGGGTCGTCTCCGGTCTCTGGTTAAATTACTACACAAATCATTTGATTGGTTACAAAAGTGTTTCTGGTGTTTAGTTACTCTTTGATTTATAACCTATAATATGAAGATAAACTGTTTTGTAAACATGAAAGTGAACACTCAGCTGAGCTCGGCAGATTCATTATTACACAAGACACAATAAAAGCAACAAAATTCATTCAACGCTGAAAGTTCAAGTTAATTCACGTAAAATTCATGTAAAAGTAATCGTCTGAAAGCAATTCTTTTTCTCTTTTGCTTGTTGTTGCTGGCTAATCTACCCTACTGTAACTGTATGTTCCATTTTCTCATGTCACAGGCTAACCATCGGTAAAATCACTATCATGAACTAGCAGTAGTCTTTACTAGCCTAATGCAGGAGTCAGTGATGTGAGGAATTGCTTGATTGGTCAAGTTATACCATCTCTGTGAAAATGAAAGCCATTAAGACTTTATTTAAGAATTCCTATACAACTGTTACACTATTGGTATGCTGATTGGCCAATGTGCTGTAAAATAATGGTGAATTGTAGTGAGCTGTTCATGCAGATCTGATTCTGTTTTATAAATGGAGACCTGTCGCCTTCCTGCTATTGTTATTTCAAATGCATATTAACAGAACAACAACAACATTAATACACAAAACAAACAAACAAACAAAAACGCTACAGCTCAAGGCCCCTTGGGCTTGGAGGCCCATTGGCAGTGGCCCAATTTGCTTGGTTCATAAGCCGTGCTTGCTGGTCAATGGGTTTTGAAATGACTGGCAACTGGACACACACAAACACACAAACAAACAAACAAAAACAAACAAACAAACAAAAAAGATTTGTGAGCTTGTCCATGAGCTTTGGACAAGAGCCTTTTTGACATTCTAGGAAAAAAGATGGGTAGAGTACAAAATTATTGTTCTTGACTATGAGTTCTTGATCAAGGAGTTATTTATAAAAAAAAAAAAGTACTTGAATATGAGTAAAAAAAAACCTACTCAAATAAAAATAAAAGTGTTCAGTAAAAAAACAACAACAACAACAACAACAAAAAACTACTTCAGTAGTGAGTACTAGTTAGATATTTAGTTTGGTCTACTTTCACACCATGTAATAAAATAAAGAGCTGTGATTCACAAAGAAGCAATTCAACAAAATTTTAATTTGGTGTTCAAACTATTGCTCAACTGTTGGATCTAAGTGCGGCCATGGATTGCTCTCTGCAGCCTCTGATTCTGTCGTCTGATATCCCATTGCTGCTAGCGAGGTGACCAGGTTGACTTGGAGTTGAAAAGGTCACTGACAGCAGCGCAGCCTTCTACTTTAATTACTTGCTTCGTATTTCTGACCGCGCAGCTGCAGTGATGTGTGGCTGTCAGCGCGCCGTATGAAAATCATCAGCTTCAGATTCCTTGGAGTCCACATCACATCAGTTCACATCAGCCATGACTTGTCATGGTCCATCAAGACGACAGCAGTGGCCAAGAGAGGTCTTCGGGGGCTTCCCTTCCCGAGGAGCCTGAAAAAAGCAAAACGTCCACAGCAGCAGCTGGTCAGTATCTACAGGTGCGTCCATCATTACATTTTGTATCACAGCATGGTACTCTGGCTGCAGCTCTGAGAACAGGAAATCCCTCCAGTGCTTCATCAAAACGGCTCAGAGGATCACTGGCTCATGGAGATCTGCAGAGCCCGCTGCAGTCGCAAAGCCAAGAACATCTGCAGAGACCCGACCCACCCCCGACCACAGCGTCTTCACCTCTCCGCCGTCTGACCAGCCCTACAGAGCCCTGTATGCCCAAGTGCTATATTGCAGTTATTCGCAACACTGACTGTTGTTTATTTAACTCTGAACCCCCCCTTTTCCCTCAAGTGCAATAATCTGCTATGTGCAATCTTTGTCCAACCATACTGCACTACTGGCTCCACTTGATCCCAGTACAGGACACTTTATTCTTCTATTCTGTGTAGTTTTTGTTTGTTATATTATCTATTTATATTTGTGTATCTTATACTCTATGTATTATACTTAATACATTTATATGCTTATAGTTCCCTTATTCTTGATTAGGCATCTATAAACTTGCTCCGAACGCTTTCTTGTTGTACAGTGACAATAAAGGGATCTTGTGTCTTGTATCTTTCTCTCTTAAGGCAAATTTACACCAAAGATTCATGACGAGATGAGTTGAAACTTACAACTTACTTGCCAATGAAAAACTACCAGTGCACACCAATGAGACTATACGAGACACCGTATCGTTTCCCTAGCAACAACTGAGTGTTTCTGTCAGCGTTCTGCAGCTGAATAGTTTATATGACAGCTCCATGCTGCCTTCACAGGAATGGGACGTCAGAGTATTATCTATAAAATTTCACTAACACAGCGGGTACTGTGTCAGCTCAGGAAAATTGATGCTCTCTTCTTAGGAGGTTATGAGTTTCTTCCGCTTGAAAGCATTCATTTGTGTCTGGAGGTTACACCGTGAACTCCATGCTATTGCTGTGGTGAGAAATTTACAAGAGGGATATCCCGCTACTGGACATCCTGTGAAAGCAATTTCTGCCTACCATACATTTCAAGATTTTAAAAAGACTAAAGTCTGACACTCTCGAAAACTCAAGCCAATGAGTCCTAAGTCACTGAGTTTTTAGTCACAGATGAGATGATCTTCCAAAGACTGAGTACCTTGCAGGTCACTGTTTGAAAAACTACAACTAGATTCCTTTTAAGACTGTCTGGGGAATATTACAGGAATATCATAGTTATGCTTCTTCAGGATATCCATAAGGGGTGGATTATGAATAATACTGATGTGCCTGTGTGTATGCGCACATGCACCTGTCTGCATGTGAGTCTCTGCGTTGTAAATATGTGTGTGTGTCTACCTGTCTGGGTTACCTTGACTATCAGTGTGTGAAGGGATGGAGTCTGAAAACGATCCTTGATATTATGGATGTAGCTGCATAATGTGGATGATGGCCTGAGGATGGCAGGAGTCTTTAACAACGTTACACAAAAGCGAGACTTGTTAACTGAATCTTCACCTTTTTGTGCCTCCCTGGAATACCTGGACCTACCCAGTTTGCTGCTTCCTGTTTGGTGCTGGAGAGAGCATGCCACAGACCAGTAACCAATCGTAGCCTCAATATACTATCTATTTGCATATTTAGTGATATTGGTAATGTTATTTGCTGAAAGTAATGTTACACTGTTAGCTAACACAATAGCAGCTGACCATAATACCTTCTCCAGAGATTGTCTTTGGTGTTCAAAGTGTTTCTTCTTCTCTATTTTAAGATATTATTACTAGTTTTTAAATCACTGAATGGCCTGGCACCAGCATATCTTTCCGACATGCTCTTTAGATATGTACCTTGTGGATCCCCCAGATCTTCTGCACCTGGCCTCCTAGTTCATTCATTCATTCATTCATCTTCTAAACCGCTTTATCCTCACAAGGGTCACGGGGGGTTGCTGGAGCCTATCCCAGCGCTCATTGGGCGGAAGGCAAGGAAACACCCTGGACAGGTTGGCCTCCTAGTTGTTCCACGGATTTGAACAAAAAGGCTTGTTGACTGCTTTTAGCCACTGTGGCCCTAGTCTCTGGAACAGTCTGCCGGAGGATCCGAGGGACACTGCCTCTGCCAGTGTTTAAGACAAACTCTTAAAGTATATCTAAAGGGTAGAGGTAGCTACACCATTTTTCATGTAGAGGGGAGGGATAACTGGAGGAAAAACTGGGTTAATAGAGGGCTAATGCTTCTAGATGGGGAACTGCTGAGGGTGTTTGGCTAGCTTAGTTAAAGGAGCAGTGACATTCACATGACCAGGCACATGATGGGCTATAATTACAAAATAAGTGTGACTGATAGCCATGTCATGAACTAATAAATGGTGTGATTTTAAAAATGGAAGAACAGTCTTTATTAATGATGCCTATGAGCAACTTGATCTCACAGAAATACACAAAATGACCAACTTTCTCAACAACGCATTAAACAGTGGTAGCATGAAATGGGTTAAAATTACATGCTAGTGCCACAAAAACAATGCCAATGCTAAGTCAGCTAGGACAATCTAAGTGACACCACCACATGTTAAAATTATGTGCTGGTAACACGAAAACAATGTCTGCCACCTGCCACCACCAGCAAGCAAGTTAACAGAGCTAGGTTTAGGCACCAAAACTACTTGGATAAGGTTAGGGAAATGGTCATGGTTGACATTAGCAAGTTAACGCTACCATGGGGAATGAACAGAGGAAATGAACAACCTAACATTAGCCAGCTAATGTTGTAAATAACAAACAAACACACTGGTCTCACCTTGGACTGGGTTTGAACCCGGGCAACCTGAGTGCAAGTTGTGTTGATTGAGCCATCCGTCAACATACCAACCTCCTAAAGGCCCAGAGCCATCTGCAGCTCAACGTGGCAAAGAGTAAGGAGCTGGTTGCGGATCTGAGGAGGGCCAAGTCACCAGTGACCCCTGTTTCCGTGCAGGGGATCAGTGTGGACATTGTGGAGGACTACTAGTACCTGGGAGTGTAAATAGACAATAAACTGGATGGGGCAAAGAACACTGAAGCTCTTTACAAGAGGGGCCAGAGCCGTCTCTGCTTTCTGAGGAGTCCTTCAACATCTGCCATCCGCTGAGGATGTTTTATGAGAGGATGTTTTATGAGAGAGCGCTAGGCGCTGAAATGAAGAGTTTCAGTAGCGTACACACGCTGCTCAGGTGGTCAGTGTGGCCTGGGAACTATGGAAAGGGTGTACCAGACTGATTCAAGCTCAGCAGAGAGATCCAGTCCCTCAAACCTTGCAAAGAAGTGGTTAACCTCATCAGCACTGAGGGTCCCTTCCTGTAACCTAGCAATTGTAGGACCATGGCCTGTGATTTGCTTCAAGCTATTCCTCCGGTGTCACACTGTTGTTTTTTGCCCTCAACATTATTTTTGTACATCTGCTTCCCCTGTCGAATAACATGTTTTAGTTCTTTAGATCAGATCCTAATTTTCTTGTTTAGTAGCAATCTTGATCTCTCTGGTTACCTGAGGCTTCTATCCACAGCCCTTTTAAGACCTCATCTGAGACCCTTCCTTTCCTCGTCACACCATGCTGTTGCTTTCCTGCTTCTAAAAATATGATATGGCTATAGTGATGCATGTCTAAGGTATAAACCTTGCAGCTCTGAATTTCCCCTGACTGAACTGGTTTGCCTCCACTCAGGTGTGGACTTATTTAGCATAATTAGACAACAGGTTGCAGCTGTGAGTGAGTAACTTGCTAATCCAATGCTAAGAGTTCAAATTGTAAAGCTTGTTACCTACAGTTCAGACAATGAGCTGATGACACACTGAATTAAATACAAAAATCCCCGTCTTGGACTCTGTTGTGGACTTTTGTTTGTTTTGCCTTGTATATTTTCTGTCATGTGTCTGTGTTTCTAGTATTTTGCGTCTTCTGTGTGTCCCCCGTGTTTCACTAGCCCTGACCTGCACATTTGCTTCTCCACACCTGTCCTGAGTTTAGTCTCATTAGTCTTGCCCTGTCCCGTTTCCTAGACAATCGGCTCCCCTCATGTTCTCTAGTCTTGTCGCCCATGTCTTGTCTCTCAGTTAGTTCAGTTAGTCTCTCTTTCAGTCCAGTTCTTTGTCCGATCATTGTGTTTGCTGTGGTCTGTGCTCTGAATGCCTGTTTGCCTTGAGTTCCAGTAAACAAACTTCACCTCAGCCAACCTCAGACTTCACCTCAGCCAACACTGCCTCTGTCCCCCACACTTGGTTCCTCCTGTTCAGCATCACATGACACTGGCCCAGTAACCGAAACCTCAGTGTCTGTAGGCTCATAAAGATATGGTTGAACCGCGTCGACTCTGCCCTCTTGGGCCATCTTGCCGATCTTGTTACTGGCAACGAGAGAACAATTGAGTGATCTGACCCAGAGAATGGGACAGGTAGATGTCAATCAAGTATGATCTTGCCATGCCCCCACATTCCTGAGAAAATGGTCTGAGGAGCCAGAGCTGTTTTTAAGCTTTCACAATAATTGTCAACATTTCTTTCTTTCTTTTTTCTTCTTGATTTTTAAGCCATGCTGTGTAAGAGCCCCAGCTCTAGATCTGGCGATGTAATGCACTGAGTGACTGGCTGACTCTACCTTGTTGAAAAAGACGCAGTATGCCATTTTGACCACTAGATGGTGTCATCAGCACAAACTCTGTGAACACACAAAACGTGCACGCGCGCACACACACACACACACACACACACACACACGCACACGCACACACATACACACACGCACACACACAGCATGTTCTACTGAGCAAGTGTTAGTTATCAGCCACAAGTGGAAAACCAAAAGTAAAGAAAAATGTATTTTTTATGATGGACGAGGGGGCTTTAAGTCTCACAAGCTCCCAGGCTCCCGTTGTTTAATGTAATGTAGGTGGGGATGAGTTAAAGAACTCAGGGTGGTCCACCAAACATGATCACATAAATGACAAGCACACAAACCTGAAGTAAAAAGGACTTAAACGGGTGGAGCCAAGAAAAAGGGGTGTACGTTACGCCTGGGAGTTATTTGAAGGTTTGGGTGGGTACATGATCTCAGGTACAGGCAAATTCATCATAACTATTTATATGAAATTCTGAATGACATGGCTTACGCAAAATTCCTAGTCTTGTTATAACTCTATATTTTGGTGGATACTTGTCTCCAGCAGAGTGTCCATGAAATGACCTGGAGCCATATTGGATTTAGTCAAAAAATTGTTTGGCCATAGAGATGAACAGCCCCTCTGCTTCCAGTTCTTATGTGATTTTTATGGCAGAATCAGGGAGTAACAGAAACACTGAAACCCAGCCATGGAAGCAGTAATGATGTAGTGGTTGGGGGCGGACAAGAAGCGTTACATACGTCATTACAAACGTTACAACTACGATGATTTTGATGCAATTCCCAACTCAATATTTATACTTGGATTGTAGTTTTAATTTTCAGAAAAGCTTTTTCTTATTTAAAGCCATGCAATGTGAGAGCTGTCATTGTAGGTCTCTTTCCGCCATACAGTTGTATAGCCAGCCTGTTTTAGCTCTCTAATGCCCCTTTTCCACTAGTACCTACTCGGCTCGACTCTACTCGGTTTGAGAGCTTTTCCATTACGTGGTAGTACCTGGTAGCAGGTCCCATTTTAGGACCTACTCAGCCGGGGTTCCAAGCGAGCTGAGTCGAGCCGAAAATGTGACGTAAACGCTGTGCAGGCAACTGATTGGACAGGGAGTGACAAGAGAGAGTCCTGCACGAAAACAAAACCCAACATTAAAAAAAAAAAACCCCAAAAAAATGGCAACAGCGACCGTGCGCATTGATCGTCACTGAAGTTGGCAAAGTCGGAAAATGGCAAGCAAACTGATACCGTGGTCAAATGAAGGACGGTGCGCCGCCTCGCTATGACGACTCCACCCACAGCGAGGTGCTACTCAATTGTAATGGAAAACCACCCAAACCGTGTCGAGGCGAGTAGAGTCGAGCCGAGTAGATACTAGTGGAAAAGGGGCAAAAATGTCTAGGTCTATAAGCTCCTCCTCTGCCCTCCTTTTGCTTCTATAAACTTCATTAGAAGCTTCTCTGAAATCACACATTCTGAAGATAAATATATCCAACTTCAGATCAATCACATAAATAAATGTTCATACAAAGCAGCTTATCTTGCAGCTGGAAGTCTGCTGTTTCATTACATTTTCAAGTTGAAGCTCAGAGAAACATCAAAGTAACCCAACTGATGCCTTGCATAATAAAATGTGCCCCTCTTTTTCCATAAAATAATTCTTGGTTTTGTGTGTTAACAGAATGGACTTTATGCTCACGACAGCCTCTAATGGCCATAAATCATTTACTGCAGCTTTTTAGTGACAGTTCACCCTAAAACAATATTTGACCCATTAATCATCTTGATCCTAAGAATGTAGGTCACCCAAATAGTTTTTAACAAGCATTATGTTAAACCTCTCTGTAAGGTGCCTAACATTTTTAAAGATATGTAAAATTGGATTGCCAAATTCCTGCTATCACTGTATAATGTTTTCATGATAGGGGGATGTGATCTTTGCATTATTTGTAACCACAGGACAATCTGCATTTCATACTTTTGTCATTTAACAATCAACTTGAAACTGTTTTGTAAATCCAATATGCTTTACTATAGTTATTAGAGATAAGTATTTACATTACATACAATACAACCCCCCCCCCCCAAAAAAACATGATGTTTCTGTGTACTTCTAGAAAACCGATTTGAATAAGCTGCTATGAAAACAAAATTAGATTGGATTAAAAGCCAAGGACAACTTGGGGAGTTACATAAAAACCTCTATTACGGTTCATACAGAGGTGTGGAGAACAACTTGTTGTTCTGACAAGTTGTTTTGGATGGGGGTGGAAATACTACTTGTTGTGGTTATTCTTCCAAACGTAATGTTCTTGATGAGGAGGTAATGAGCAAGCCGTTAAGAAGATTTACGGTTGTAGCTAATTACAACAGCAATCCAAGTGGAGATGGAGTGTACCAAGAGGGTAGACAGCTTTAGCAGGATTTAACAGGGGCAGTCCAAAAGACAGGTTGACCTAAACCTCACTGCTGTTAAGAATGGATAAACACACTGTGGAAAACAAGACCCCCAGCCAACACGTCCTACACTCACTGGTCATATCATTAGGTACACCTGTCCATTTAAGTACACAGCTCACTCCTACAGCCAACAAGTCACATGTAAACACAGCATGTGCATAAGGCACACCAACAAGGTTGAGAAGGGTGCTTAAATCTGTTCATCTCAATGTTAGCACAGGCAAGATGCAATTTAAGTCATTTTAAATGTTCTAAATGTTTGCATGGACAAGATGCCCATGTTATCCGCAATGATGTCAGATGCACCAGGTTCAGCATCTCTGAAAAACCCGACCTCCTGGAAATTTGGAATTTATTTGAGTTTGTGGGTCTATCCTGCCTGGTTTTAACAGAACAGGCTGGTGCTGTAATGGTGAGGGAAATATTTTCTAGGCACATATTTAGGTTTTCATTTCTTCATTTTTTTCTCCTTTAATTGCAGATTCTGTATTTCCATCATTGAACTCCAAACAGAAGGAGACAGAGACGCTGACAGTTATTTTCATGGTGATTCTGATCTGATCTGTTAACAGAATTTGACTGGGGGCTCATGGGTGGTTGTAACAGGTTTTTCAGTTCATTAACTGAGGTAGTTCAAAATGAAGTTGTCGCCTGGTGGACATAATGTTTTTTTTAAATATGTGTGCGTCTATCCATGGCTAATCTCGCATAAGGGAGACCTACACTTCTTTTTACACTTCTGTGAAATGCTCGTCATCAAAACATCTTCCAATAGCCATTCCTACATTAAATGAAAGCCTAGGATCTTGGCTTTTATGGGGTATCCCTTTCATTTTTACAAGTTATTGTAATAAAAAAGTAATTAAGCATCAAAGACACTCTGACACATTGTGACAACCATTCCCATCACGGGGTTGGCTGTCACAAGGTATGGGGTTGGTTGTCCATATAGCTATCAATGGGGTTTCAGTGAAAAAAATTGTGATTTAAAAATCTCATGTAATGTTGTAGTTTTTTTTGTTTTTTTTTAAAGATA
>OMLB01058018.1:0-14580 GCA_900302555.1 Myripristis jacobus
AAGTGATATATATATATATATATATATATATATATATATATATATATATATATATATATATATATATATATATATATATAGAAGATAGATAGATAGATAGATAGATAGATAGATAAAGATATAGATAGATAGATAGATAGATAGATAGATAGATAGATAGATAGATAGATAGATAGATAGATAGATAGATAGTTAGATTTTTTTTTCAAAAATAAAAGTTTACTTGCATTAGTTACCTTTGCGTCTGGTGATAAGCATCTGAACACTTTACTGTTGTGAGGTAGGTGGATTCAGAAAAGAGAGCTTGTGATTTAGAGGTGTGCACTTTGTATCTGAGAACAGCATGTAGTCTTTTTAGGTAAGACTTTTGCAAGTTTGAATCTTTGTGTAAAACATTTTACACACTGAACCACTGTAAAATAAATAAATGAATAATTTGAATGGTAAAAAATTTAGAAATACATAAAAAAAAGCACATCAAGTTGTTGGTAAAACATCACCAGCAGATGGTGCTATAACCCAAGTGAAATGCTGCCAGACTTCCAGGCAATCTACAATAGTCTGTATGTAGTACATTGATTACCCTTTCTGCCCCCTTCCTCCAGTTAACATGTGACTTAAGTAAAAATCCATATTGTAAGTGCAATGTGGTTGAGAGACTAGCAGTTTCTCAGGGCTGCCATAAAGTTGTGCCTTGCATGTTTATACAGGCTGGATGTTCAGATTATTCATCACAACAAACAAATGAGACAGAATTTCATATTGTGATGTCATAACTATAGACATTTCTCTGCAAAAGGCAGAAACTTTGACCCATACCTACCTTCCTGTTACATATTAGCATAGTCTACAAGGTCAAAGGTCAGCCTTGTGTTTCATAAGCCTTGTAGTATCACCTTGAGTGAACTGGGACAACAGCTGACACATTTACATCTACTATTTATAACAGTAATTTTTGGATAACTCACTGCCTGAACCCCAACAAGCAAAAACTCATATTAAGACGTTATTCAGATGGAGGATAAAACTCTCTCAGTTGAGAAATGGTATCAGTTACGATGCAATTTCCTTCCTGTATAATGAGATCAACCAGACAAGTATGAAGTCTGGGGCAATGCAAAGACTGAAATATCCAAATGAGTATTTCTAATGGAGGATAATGGACCTCTGAGAACTCATTCAGGGGCACAGCAATATCTGTAGCTGTGATGGAGAGTGGCTGCACCGACTGAAAGCCCTCACATTGTTCTGTAATGACTGGAATATGCCCTGGTCCTTTTCTTTTCCTCCTTCCTTTCTTTAAAATGATTTGCTTCTCCAGGACTTTGACTCATCAGGTTATTATCTTTTGGGGCATACCCAAAAAATAATCAAGGTTCATTGTAGTTTTGTAATGCAAACTTGGGGGCAGAAAAGGCAACCTTTATTAACGTTGACAACCATGTGTACTTGCTTACACAGAGTGATACACTTTAACAAAAAACATGTCTCTCCTTTGGTCCATGGTTGGTTTTGTGCAAGGTATCACGAGATAGCAGAACTACACATACACACACAGCAAAGGGAACCTGACCGTATATCTGGAATTACAGAGAAACTTTCCCGAGAGAGAAGGATTTTGCCTTTTTGATGTCAGCACTCATGGTGAACTACAATTAAACTATGATTAAACCATTTATATAACTGCAATTAAAAGTTTTTAATGGATTCCACAAGTACTTTTTGTCTTCAGGCAGTCTTCCCTTCAGATTGTGCCTTTAATTCCTGCCCTCCCTCATCTCCGAGTCATCCTGCCTCCTTGGTCAGTACGCACTGCTACAGTGACCTCTGCAGGCTGTGAGGTTACATGGCCTGCTGCTGCGCTGACCTGCAGGGGTGAAAGGTCAGAGGTCTGTGTCTGAAACCAGCCCTGAACAGTGCGGCTTGCCTCCGGCTCATGCACTTTGAGCATGGCAGGTCAGAGGGTTCAGAGGTCATGGTGTGGTGATGTGGTAGACTTTACAGAGGCATGCAACCTATTTCCCCCCCCAGTATATTTCTGTCGAAGTATTATAGATGATACAAAGTCAGATAGAGAGCCGGTCATCCTTATTCCCTCCGCTGTGAGACAAAGAAATCTATTGGGGACAAAAACACACACATCTGGGGAAAATAAACCCATAAATAATAAATAAATAAATAAATAATGAATCTTCACACCCCCCTCTGGAAAACAGATGTGGGATGGCCTGAGTGAAGGAGGAAACTCTTATATGTAGTGACGCACAGTTGGAAACTTCAGACCACATTGGTCTCCATCAATTACTAATTTGGTGAACGCAAACAGGTGTTACAATCTTTTAGCCCTTTCATGTGTCGGACTCAGAGCTTCAAACAGTCACTGTTCATTCCTCCGTCACAGCCACACCTCCACAGCCTGAGGATTTTCTGCTTGAGTTGGGCAGATGGAAAAAGCACAGTCATGGTGCTGGAAGAACCAAGACAAGTCGAATTAGACACACTTGAATGTGTAACATTGTCTATCACTGGCCAATGACCTTAAGTCTTACATATGTTAATTACTTGAGCAAGCCCAGTTGTTTATGACTTTCATTTAATAAGGTATTTTAAAGTATTGGCCAGATTATATCACAGGAATACTTTTCTATTTGCATTTTGTACTATAACTGCATAAGTAATGTAATTTAATTCATTGTCCAGTCTGAGCAATTTCTTGAAGTTACCTTATGTACATGTACCAGTACTCTGAAGAATCTTCTATTTGAGAGATCTGACTTACAATTATGTCTATTGCCCTGAGTCTCAGTTTCTACCTCCTTCTATTTCCAGAAAATAATCAAGGCTTCCAGTCATTTAAGGTGCCAGACTCACTGGGGATCAGAGACCTGTTCTACTGTAGCTCGTCCAGGCTGTGATGAAGGAGGTAAAGAAGAGTGAGTCAGAGAATAATCACCATCCTGGGACAAGCTGATGTCCTTTTCTGCTCAGGAGGATATGAAATACTGGAAACATCCCAACACACACACAAACAACGACTTCCCAACCCCTGTCCTTTACTCATCCACATCTGCCATTTCACAATATATTACTGCTCCACTCTAGTCACTACTAAACTCTACTTTACACTTCACTTGTTTTGAGAACTTTATTTTAAAAAGAAGCAACATATGGTCTGGAAATAAAGTGCATCACTCCAACAGTAGTAAGAAAATAATTCTTGATTTAAGAAAATTCTTGAAACAAGCTGATCTGCCTTGGAAACAAATTTATCTAATCCCATTGCCAGATGTTTTCACTTGTTCTTAAAAAAAAGAAGATTTAATACTCAGCATTAAATTGAAAATGATTTGTTAATAAGGATGTTTTTGCACTATGCTTTGAGTTAAAATGAAGAATGTTTAGCTTTTCAAAAAGGAAGTCCACATTTCCTAAATTGTTGTTGAGGGCAAATGTGTTGTGTCTCAGGCCTGTCTGTACTGCACGCTTACATGACGATAGGGGTAGTAATAATCCATGCTCTTCACGCAAGACCACTTTTCCTCAGTCTCGGGTTGGGAAGGTTTAAGTGAGTGCCTCAGAAATCCCTAATCTCTATAACAGTGTGTCTCGTAGTTGAAGGCCCAAGAGGTTTATGATTTAAGCCAAAATATGATGCAGAATAAAATCTCCAGGTTTTACAGACACTGTTGAGACGGCACAGATGAACCCTGGCTGTCATTGTTCTCAAACTCACTTGGGCTCTCTTTTTTTCCACTTTAACGGGCTTGTAGTGGGTCAAGTATAATATCACCAGTTTCCATCATTGTAAATTGCTCCCAAAATGATGATAACTCAGAAAAGGAGATTGTGTCCTTCCCAACAGTGGGTGGAACTGTGGAAGTTTGTCTGTGTTGTTCACTGCTTTGTTTTATATCATGTTTTTGCTTTGAGAGCTACAGTGTTGTGGCTTATGTCAACCCTTCAGCTGAAAGCATGAATGGACAGCAGTTAGACCATATTAATATAGAATTGTATCATGAATTAAAGCAAGTGAAGCAATGAAACAGTTAAACTGATGGTTTCCTCCTTCCTTCAGTTGTACAATGGCCTTCAGGGGGTAATTTGCTCCATCAGTCCAATCTCTAATGGTGAGTTGCCTCACAGCACTAATGAATGTCAGTGTTTACAGTCCATAGTAAGAGGCTGAGAAGCTGTCTAGTCTAATCCCCTTTTAGCCTTCTGTGCATCTTAAATTACAGGAATTTCTGGACAAGCCTTATAATGCAGTCAGACTTCTTCCTATGACAGTGTCCTTGGCCAGCACCGGCGTTACAGAGAAACTGGAAGACCTCCTGGGAGATGGAGTGAAGTCACCGACCCACATGCTCTCAATTCTGGAGGTCTGTTGGCATGGTCTGAGATGCTGTGCGATCACCACATTGACTGTAAGGGTATGATGTCATTTATACGCCCCTGATGTAGAAGACACCTTTTTGGGCAAAGGCTGTGGGGAATATGACTTGTAATGAAACCAGCATTGATTTAATGATACACTTTTGTTTATGGATGTTATTATGTGTGAGAAAGTTTTTTCACTCATCCTCCAGCAAATTTTGACATTTCATTTCCAGATTTGGCACACTCACATCTAGAGGGAGCTGCATAAAATTACTTTTTCAGATTTTTCATGCATTCAGATTTTTGTGAACATTTTGCTGTACTTGGTTTCCAGAAGTCATGGGCAGGGCCAAATCTACAAAAAATTGCCCTAAATTATGGAACACATGATGCTATCTTAATAAAAATTGTGTGCACATCTTCGCACACATCCTCTACAGGACCATGCCAAAAATGGTGGCATTTGGCCCATAAGTAGCGTTACTCCAACCTGATAACTTCAAATGAAAACGGAAAACCAGTATATTTCTTGCTCAGTCATTCTATACAGTACAAGCTCAAAATTATAATTCAAATTGTTCAGTATGGCACACTAGCACATACATATGATTTAAAAGTCATGACTTCTAAAATGCATGGAAGCATAAATGCTGACAACATATTTATCATGAACCAAGCTCTGTCCTTCAAATTCTTCTCATTGGTCTCTTTTTCCTTCTTTCTCCAGTCCTGCTCGGATTCATAATTTAGCCATTTTCATCCAAATGCCTGCAGCCAGCTCATTGCCGCTTGCAGCTATATTTTTGCATTCTGCTGGTAATGTCACAAAGTAATTACTTCGTCACAATCGTTGCCTATCCCATACAGTTTATAGACTTCTTTCGGTCAAAGCTACACAGCAACAGTTGCTGGCATGTAAGTGATCTGTTTGCTTGTAACACCTCTTCATTAAGGTCCTTCATTTCCTATCTGTAAAGAAAGTGAGAGCTGTTTTTCATTAAAGACATCCCCTGAAGGACTTCATACATATGTGCTCAATGTGCTACTTTTATGGGTTAAAAGTATGGAGGAGATGAAAGAGAATGAAGAAAAACGGGGAGGGGGACATGCCATGCTCCCAGCAGGTGCTTGATATCCCCTAATGGCTCTAACGGGATAGGATGCACTTATTTGCCATTAGGCCCTAAAGGATCTCTACTGATGAAAATGGGTTGGGAGGACTGACATCAAGGAGGAGGCAAGAGAGGCTTTATTTTTCTTGATCCTCTGTCATCCTGCTCACATTTACGAGATCCAGCACTGGAAACACATGGTATAATTTTTCTGTTCAGTCAGATGGGCTTTATAACAGGTACCCTTAACCCAGCAGGAAACGCTGGGAGTCATCAGGCCTGACAAACAGAGGCAGCTAGTGTGTACTGCTGAGTCCCACTACAGCAAACAAAACACAGGTTCATGACATCCTCTATTCTGCACTTCAGTCTACACTGTTTCTCGAACATATGACCTCTTTTTACACCTCCCTCTGGCTGCAAGACAGAGGGAGGTGAGGCACACAATTTATAGCAGTAAACACTGCCAAGACATTTATTTCAAAGTCCAATACAAAGAGCTACACACATACACACGGTCTCTCTATCTCACACACACGCACACACACACACACACCAAGTCAAACATATGAGGAGGAATTTTTATTTCTGAACAGTAGCTTAAAGTCTCTGCTTGAACAGCATTCACAGTACCAAATGTTTTCACAAAGAGAAAGAGAAAAAAAATTTACTGCAAAAAATGTCCATTCTAAAAAGTGATTTGCACTATTTAAACTAGCACTGAGTTTTTACGAGTTATTTTTCTAAGAGCATGTGAATACATCTGACAATGGCATGAGACAAATTCACTTAGGCAATGCAAACCAAATAAAAACTTTTTTTTTTTTTGGTCATTTTTTTAATCAGCTTTGATTTTCTTAGAATTAATGAGATGATTCAATTGTTCCGCCTTGTTTCACACACTTATTTATAGCCAAACAATGGATTACCATATTGGCTAAGTCCATCTGAGTGTGGGATGCAGAATATTCTCCTGGTCCTGTTGACAAGGGTTGCTATGGTGACCTGATGTCTGCAATCAGAGTGGTAAACAAACAGCAGTAAACACATGAGTTTATAACTGTCTCAAATGGCACTGCATGATCCTGGCATGTTTATACCAGAGTGAGCTCAGACAAATTTATGCCCATTCACGCACAAGCCCACGTGCATGTATGCCCACACACACACACACACAAATAAACACACACACACACACAAGAGGGAAACACAAGGGCATGGTGACGAAGGACAAGAAAGCCCGTTGGGAGCAAGACAGTAAAATAAAGACAACGGTTGTGATCAAAGCTGCAGTGAAATAGGTGAAGGGAAAGCATAAAGGAGTAAGCGATCTGCTTTCTTCTCCCCGCAGTAAAAACGACTTGCAGCTGATCAGAAACTGACTCACAAGTTCCAGGCGGCAGTAAAAGAGGGATGGATGAAAAAAGGGCGCGTGAAAAAGGGAGGGAGAGAACAATAGGTTTACTATGTGAGCAGCTCCAGGGGTGTGATCCTCGCACTCCGTCACTGTGTCCCCCGGCTCGCAGCAGAGTGTGGCCTGTGAGGGAAAGTGGGCCGAGCGGCAAACACAGCTTAATCTGGAGTGTTATTTATGAGTTCAATCTACCGAAAATATACACACAGATCAGCATGGTGGCACATAACAGGGCAATGTGTGGATGTTGACAGCTAACATATCCACATATGCACACACATACTGGCACATGACGTACCCTATACATCAACCGTTATGCAGTTATCAAAATATGCCAGTTCCACATGTTGGATTGCTACCAAAAGTTGATCATTTGTTCCATGCCCAATTGCCCAGCTTGTTTCACAACAGGAGATGCACTCAATTTCATGAGAGTACTTAAAATGGCCACGCGTGCCTTTGGACGACGTATGAAGAGTTTCTAAATTCTTCCTTGCCCCGTGTCCGACCTTCCCACAAGGTTTTGTGCAAATCCACTCATAATATGTTGAAAGATCTTGCTAACAAATGAACTGACAAACAAACAAACGCATGTGGCGTGAGAACATAAACTCTGTTCCACTCTTCTGGCACAAGCACTAAACACACAAAAACACACAGATTAGTCTTTGGGGATAAAAAAGATGGGTGGTATACACATGGAGTTTGTGCATGTGTATGTTTCTCATTATCACACCACACATGCCAGTGAAGCAAATGTCTCTCACATCATCAGTGACAGGGAATGAAGAATCTGGATGACATGAAAAAGTTTATATTACAAGCCTTGATGCTCAATTCTATGGAGCCCGAGAGGCGCACCGTGAAGAAAAAATATATTTTGAGAACATGTTTTACTAATTCAGGGCCACAAGACAGAACTTGTTATCTCAACTTAATTAACTCGTTCCCACATTTGAGTTAATTTGTGGCAATGATGTAAGTGTGCAGTACTCTTCCTTTCTCCCAGGAGCAGAGTGCGACTGCAGCAGATGTTTGTCCTGGAGGATCTAAATAAAAAAATAAGTTTCAACTTGACCACAAAAAAAAAGAGAAACACATTAGACACATCAAGTGTTTCACTTTGCAAACATTCTCCTCTTCCTGCTCCTCTGTTTTCCCTTTACTCTCCGTCGTCCTTTCTCTCCATGCCTCTCTGTATTGTCATGTATGTGTACTATATTGTCCATCAGAGCATTCTGATATCCCCACAGAGAGAGCAGAGAAAGCAAAGGATGGTTATGCTCCATGAAACCACAGAGCAGCATTCAGCGCCAGTAGCCGTTACATCAGTGTTGCAAAAGCTCTTCATCGCCCTAAACCACCATGAAAGGTTCCTCAATCCATCTTCAGCTCAATATCAGTAAAACAGAAGACATAATAATTGGCGCCCTCTCACCTCAGCACCCCGTCCTCATCAACAACAAAGCAGTTAAAATGGTTGCCAGCTTCAAATATCTTGGACTAACACTGGACAATAAACTCAGCCATCTGCGAGCTTCAAAGGCCATCGCATGCATTGCAAACACAATAACAGAGAACGTTACACACCCACCCGATCCCACTTCCACCCTCTGTCCTCTGGGTGCAGGTACAGGTCCCTGAGGTCCCTGGCACCCGAGGACATAGCTGTCCTACACAGCATGCTCTGCTGAATGGTCTCTGCTCTCTCTGTGGGGATATTAGGATGGTCTGATGGACAATGCAGTTCATACACATGGAAACACAGAGGGACATGGAGAGACAGGCAGAGAGAGTAAAGGGAAAACAGAGAGGCCTGCCAAATTGTCAGATGGAACACAGACTTGATGTGTGTAGCTGCTTGTCGTCATTGTGTGCTGATATGCCAGCTCTGTTGCTGTCTTGTTACATATGCATAAATGTTTTCCTGTGTGTTGGTGGCTGTACATTGCTGTGAGAAAGAAAAGTCTAACTAACTAACTAACTAACTAACATCTAGGTCACAGTTACAATGAAAAATCCAGTGCTTTTCCATGGAGCAATAACTTTTGATATTTAGATTAGTTTCAGGTTTTCCAATCAATCTATTAAATTTATACATTCTTCAGTGTTAATAATTAATAATTAATTGATTCATTAATATAATTTTAATATACAAGCTGATGGCAGTATAATGATTTATCCCGCCAAAAGAACCTCTGTGTTGTATTTTGCCATGGATTTGGGTTGATGTAATGGAAGTGTTGCTTGGACAGTGAGTTTACCTTATGGCAAAAGAATCTTTCTGATTTCTCTAAACTAGAAACAAACTAAATCCATCAGAAACTCACGAGTGGCGACAAATCCGGGGCACGTTCCTCAAGCGCACAGCTAAAGATTGCCAATACGTTCCTCTCTCTTCATGTCTGAGAGCACACTTTAACACGGAAGGCAACATGATAGTTGTGCGAGTCATGCCAGGAAAAGAGTATTGCTTTCTTTTTTCAATGTCAAGTACTGTTAAAAGCAAACAAGCTGAATTTGTGTGGAACTGCAGATTCAGGGTTTTTCTTTCTTGTTGTAGAAATTCCAAAGAAATACAGGGCACAGTTTTAGGCTATTTACAACTCAAATCAACAGGTTACACAACAAACCATGGTATTTGTCTTGGCTTACTTGTTATGATTTTCTGTTTTTACACTGGCTCTCTGCTGAGGCCTCTGTGGTTTTGTGAAGACACATTTTAACTTTCAGGACATGAATGACTGTTGTTTCATCCTCCTGGAGGTGGGTCCACACAAAAACTCTTTGTCTTCAAGTGACATTTTTTCTCTTGACTTTCTGGACTCTGACTGATTGATAGGATCCATCTGGGATTGGGTCCAGACGTGGTATGGCCAGTGCTCTGAAGCTCACGTTTTCAGCTGAAATACACCGTGACTTGACTAAAAACCACATGTGTAAGTGAGAGGGCTGCCTGTGTTGTCAAGAGACTCATCTGACATGCATTTTACATGCAAAATAACTTGCTCAATTTTCCTCTTACTCTGTAGAAAAACAGAAATTTTGACTGGCCGTCAGGGACTGCTGAACGTCTCTAATAGATGCTTGTGGAAATGACGGAGAGAATTCTTGAAAACATCAAATCCCTGCTGTTGTATGAAATGTGGTATCAATATTCAAACGACAAGCCGTCATGTGTTTACAAGCTTTTATGTGAGACTTACTTTGTAGTATGGGTTTAATGTATGTCATCCTGTTATGGAGGCAAAGGCACGGACATCAAACCTGCCTGTCAGTCATCTAATCTGACGGAGGCTGGCCAGCATCACGAATACACGCTATAAATTTAACACTCTCCATTGGGATTGGCTGTGATGTAGGAGACTATCCTGTCTTTATAGGCTCTTTAAAAGACTGGGGACTCGTCACACCACATTATCTGGTAAATTGTAGTTCAGCGCAGCTTTTAAACAAGCCAGTCAATCACAATCAACCAATAGCAGCTGTCTTTTGCGCATGAATTATACAAAATAACTGTGGTTTATATTACATCCTCAAATTTGCTATCTATAAACTAAGGCATAATCAATGCAATAGCACTCTAAAATAATGTGTTTAGTGTCTGTACATTTCACTTAGAAGATGTAAACATAGCCAGCATGTTATGGCATGTTATTGTAACTCCACAGTGAGATTTAACCCATGCCTCTGCCATCATATTTTGTCATGGATCCCGAAATGCCACATTCTGTTGTACTGTGACGTCATACTGAACATCTACTGTGACATCCCATCCCACTTTTATCTTAGATTCCAATAAGTTATCACAAATATCAGCCTATCCATCCTATATCCATCCTACTTTAACCTCAGTGACTTCATAATCCTCATACTGCCTTTGTATTGATTTCATAATGAGTTCTCCACTGTCTGCTCACTCACAAAACTCTGGCATTCTGAAAGGGACCATTAACAGCTAATAATTTTAAATATCCACTTGCATGCTTGCACAGTATGACAAACAACTAAAATTTGAATCTCAGTTTCATAGTTGGCAGCATATACTTTGAAAATAAGGCACCTATAGTAAGTTAATGATTTATTATGTTTCACATTTATATAGCTTAAACTGTAATCTTTTGCCATATTTCAATAATTTCAATCAATGTATGCATAAAGAAACAGAAATGTTCAAACATGCATGAACAGTCACTCACACAGCCACTCACCCATACACACACATGCACACACATGCTCATCATACAGTAATATACTCACTGCAGACTCAGTGCTAGAGGAGGCAGGGTTCAGGGGGCAACATGGCAGGGTTCAGCAGAGTTCAGTGGAACTGAAGTAATAATTCACACCCTCACTGTGCAGTGAGAGCCTGGTGAGGTCTAAAAACAAAGAAACAAAAACAATAGCCACCAAGTCCCCAAGCACAGCCAAACAGACGCCAAGGTCATATATAACAATATATAACATGAAAGAGGGAACTGGAGTGGAGACTACTTTTGTCTTTCACAGTTAAGAGTGTTCCTAATCTCTGTCTCTCTCCGCATGCCATCTGGTTTTGTTTTGACTTGGAGTGAAGACTAGTACAGGCCACAGTCACTAGCCCCCAAACACTCACATTACAGTCATTACATGAAAAAGCCTGCTGACCTCAGAGCTGGAAAACACAAATCCATCATAAACTCATCAGGCAGCCTGCTAGGAATCCCCAGCATTCCCTCTCTAGCATTAGCACCCTGCTTACAGCCAAAACTCCTCTCACCATTAGTCTGATTTACATGGCCATTGACACAGACGACAGTCGTGACACGTTTATAAATCAGCCGTGGCTACGTCACTGCTAAAGAACCATGTGTATTTTGAGGGCTCCAATAACGTTTCTGAGTAAAAATATCACCAAATTCCAGCACCCGGCTATAGCACACCAGCCGTCCCCTGGCTAGTCATTAGCTGTAAAGGGTTATCCATACATTGCCTGACCTACTGTATAGCTTGGTCCATCAATCTCTGAGATAGCCTTGCTGAATCTCAGAGGGTGTAGGGCTAAAATGTTCAGTGCAGGACTCAAATCACTCTTTCATGATAAAGCCCTTTGACATAGACTTGCAATGAAAGACATAAACATAAACTTCACTTGGCAGCCTAAAAGACAAGATTAATGGTTTTTAATGTAATGACGCATGGCTGATGTCTTGATAATGGATAAATGCATGGGCCCATGGTGGTGGGTGGTGGATATTAATGATGACTTGAGAGACTCTCTGTCAAATTGAATGAATCGGTGAACAACTGAATGGATGAGTGAATGAATGAATGAGGGATTCTTATTCATACGGAAGATTTCTATTGGAAATGGCCTTGTTCTCACATATCCAAAATGCAAATAGAGCAAACAGTTTCCTCAAATGCTGGAAGGTGTTTGACACTTCAAAGCCAACCATACAGAATGTCTCTGGCCTAGAATGAAAGGCTCAAAGACACACGCACCGACACATACACACACACACACACACCCAAATACACACAAAGCTGTGCATTCACATACACAAGTATTGAGCTGCATTGTACTGTATACACACACACACAACTATGCAGACATACTGTAAGCATGAACTGAACAGGAGAGGAATAAGAATGTGGACTGTCAGAGCCTACAAATGTTACCATGCAGTCACATTTCTTGAAGCTCGTAGAGGCGTTAGAGCACGTTCAACAAACAAACATCTTACAAGTTCTATCTTGGCACAGAGACTTGAATGGCATATAAATCTTTTATGCATTAAAAAATTACTGTAAAAAAATACTGTAACTTATGTAGGATATCACGTCTAACTGGGGTATGATTTTTTTTAAATGGCTGTTTTGTCCAAAATATTCCTCACAACCAGATGAGGAGTGAAGCGTAAGGTAAAAATGAATGCCACCACCTAAAACAAGCCATTCTTCAGGATTACTTGTTATGTGCTACATACAGTCAGGTCCAAAAGTATTTGGACAGTGACACAGTATTTATAATTTTGCCCTTGTACACGCCCCAGTGGATTTGAAATGGAGTAACCAAGATGTGATTAAGGCACGGACTTTCAGCTTTAATTTAAAGGGTCGAACAAAAATATGGCATTAACCTTTTAGGAATTATAGCCAGTTTTATACATCGTTACCCCATTTCCAGAGACTCAAAAGTAATTGGACACTGGAAGACCACAGAAGACATCTAAAGGGTATGACCACACAATTTTTTCCCTGGTGAAGAAAAACCCATTCACAAAGTCTAGGGGAGTCCAAAACACTCTCAAGGAGGTAGGCGTATCACTGTCCAAATCTACAGTCAAGAGACGTTTGTGAGAAAATAAATACAGAGGGTAAACAACAAGGTGCAAACCACTGGTGTCACTGAAGAACAGGAAGGCCAGATTACACTTTGCAAAAAACATCCAAAAAAGCCTGGCTGATTATGGAAGAAGGTTCTCTGGACAGATGAAATGAAGATGAACTTGTACCAGACTGATGGGAAGAACAAAGTGTGGAGAATGAAAGGAACAGCTCATGACGCAAAGCAGAACACATCATCTGTCCAGCATGGTGCAGGCAGTGTTATGACATGGGCATGTATGACTGCCAGTAAAACTGGGTCACTAGTGTTTATTGATGATGTGACTGTTGATGGAAGTCGCAGGATGAATTCTGATGTTTATAGGGCTATACTATCTGCTTAGATTCAGCCAAATGCCACAAAACTGATAGGACAGCGCTTCACAGTGCAGATGGACAATGATCCAAAACATACTGTGAAAGCAACCCAAGAGCTACTGAAAGCAAAGTGGAATATTCTACAATGGCCAAGTCAGTCCCCAGACCTCAACCCAACTGAGCTTCTTTTCGCCTGCTGAAGACCAAACTTAAGGCCGAAAGACCCACAAACAGCAGCTGAAGGCAGCTTCAGTAAAGGCTTGGCAGAGCGTCTTAAGGGAGGAAACTCAGAATTTGGTGATGTTGTCCATGGGCTCCAGACCTCTGGCAGTCATAGACTGTAAAGGATTTTCCTCCAAATATTGAATATAGTCCTTATAATTAGTGTAATGTATACACTCACCTAAAGGATTATTAGGAACACCATACTAAAACCGTGTTTGACCCCCTTTCGCCTTCAGAACTGCCTTAATTCTTCGTGGCATTGATTCAACAAGGTGCTGGAAGCATTCCTCCGAAATGTTGACCCATATTGATAGGATAGCATCTTGCAGTTGATGGAGATTTGTGGGATGCACATCCAGGGCACAAAGCTCCCATTCCACCACATCCCAAAGATGTTCTATTGGGTTGAGATCTGGTGACTGTGGGGGTCATTTTAGTACAGTGAACTCATTGTCATGTTCAGGAAACCAATTTGAAATGATTCGAGCTTTGTGACATGGTGCATTATCCTGCTGGAAGTAGCCATCAGAGGATGGGTTCATGGTGGTCATAAAGGGATGGACATGGTCAGAAACAATGCTCAGGTTGGCTGTGGCATTTAAATGATGCCCAATTGGTGCTAAGGGGCCTAAAGTGTGCCAAGAAAACATCCCCCACACCATTACACCACCACCACCAGCCTACACAGTGGTAACAAGGCATGACGGATCCATGTTCTCATTCTGTTTGCACCAAATTCTGACTCTACCATCTGAATGTCTCAAC
>OMLB01058019.1:0-26944 GCA_900302555.1 Myripristis jacobus
ATGATGCTGCAGCGCAACATGGGCATCCCCCCGTCCCAAAGGATCCAGACTCAGATGGCCTCCAAGAGCCACATCTCCATGCGCTCCAAGTCGGCCCCGCTGTCCCACCACCAGCAACAGATGTACGCCCGGCCTCCCCAGACTGTGGCCATGCAGGCGCCTTCCAGGACGCTGGCAGCCATGCCGCGCATGAACATGAGCGTAAACATCATGCCGGCACCGGCCTACAATGTCAACTCGATGAACATGCCCTCCCTCAATGCCATGAATGGCTACAGCATGAGCCAGCCCATGATGAACAGTGGCTACCATGGTAACCATGCCTATATGAACCAGTCGCCCCAGTACTCTATGCAGATGGGCATGATGGGAACACAGCCATACCCCCAGCAGCCCATGCAGGCTCCACCACATGGCAACATGGTGTACACTCCAGCTGGTCACCATGGCTACATGAACACAGGCATGTCCAAGCAGTCCCTCAAAGGGCCTTTCATCAGGCGGTAACTCTCAGTCGGACTGGGCTGGTTCTTCTCGTGTGCATTTTACTATTTGGAGATGCACAGATTTGGCCTTTTTTTCGTTGGTGTCTTTTGTTATCATTATTACTTAAAAACCAGCAACACTTGGAAAGAATGCAAAAATTTTCATCAATGAGTAAACTTTGAAGCTATGTATAAGTATTTTTGTTCCTCCAGATGGGAAGCCTTACATCATTACGATGAAAATCTATTTAATTAGTGTTAGTGTCTCTGATGTGTCTTTAGAGCAGGTGGGTTCAGAGCTCGGAGGTAGAGATATCATCAGTGGTATTGCAGTTGTGTAGCAGCCTCAAATGAAGCCATTTAATGTGCCTGCTACAAGTGGAGTTAGTGGCTATTTGAACCTGTTCAGTGTACCTGTCTAACAGTGCTGACAATTAGTTTGTACTATACTCATGCCTTTGTATATTTAAATTATTGTACTTATTTTGTAAAGTGACAACTAGCATGCTTCAGTCTCTGTTAGTGACAGTGCATTGAGTAGTACTGTACAAGTGTTGTGCTTAATAGCAAGCCATTTTAAATATATCTGGCCTTTATTAGGTTTCCCTCCACAGGGAGAAAGATGAAACTATATTTTGTTAATTCTAATAATGTAAAAAAATGTAAACTTAGTCCTGTTTTCTGTTCTGTTTGAGAGGTTTTATTGCTATGTATGTATAATTCTGAAGTCTTTTGTAACAGATCTCCTTGAGGCAGCTTTCTGTTTTATAAAGCAGACTGATTTCTGTCAAAATAACAAAGCATATCTCAGTGTTTGTACCCTGACAATTCTAAAACATTTCAGTGTCCGGAAGTGTGGCAGAATTTAAAAGAACTAAATGATTATAATGATGAATAACAATAAAGAAAATATAAATTTAGTCCAAAGTTGATATTTTACATAATGCCTTTAAAGTTACATTTTCATTCCATCTGTAGATTTGTTTTCTATCTTTATAAAATGTTGGATTTATATTTTACCGAAGTGTAGAAGAGTAGAGCCTGTGAATAGACCAAACTAAGCTAATGGATTGCATGTAAAACGCAACTTGTACTTGTGTTTTTGTTTATATTGCTCTTTTGTAGCCTTTGTACCTGTACAGAGTTGCTGGTAAGAACAGGGGGGAAATACCTGGCTATGTGCACAAAAATTGGGACAGAATGACATTCTTGTATTTATGACTTTTCTCCTTTTGTCAGTCACTTAAAATGCTGTACATTTTAGCATAAGAATAAATTATGATTGACCATGTACATGATTCTGCTCTATTGATTTAAATCATTTACTGGAGGTGACAAATGCTGAAAGCCTTTATCCCCCTTGAGAGTTTTGTTTAAAAAGATAGATTTTGAATCAACAGTAATGCAAGCAGTTCTTTTCGCTACAGAAAATCACTTTGACGTAATAAAGCAAACCCTCATGTTACTTCTACTTGTTAGCCTATCTTCTCTGTGCACATGCAGTATTTGTGTATTTGATTCAAATTAAATGCTTCCTTTGGGGCGCGTCATGTTTCATTCTTGTCATGGTCATCTTTCGTCTCGTCATGTTGTCCGTCTGCAGAGCCTCTCCTTTTGTCCACAAGATGTGTGTCTAGCTCTCTTAGTTGTTTCAAGAAGCCCCAGTTGGGGATGATCCGTCTGCGTTTTTTCACATGCTCGATGGCTTCGACCACCGTCATGTTCTTGCAGATCATTAGGTAGGCCAGGAAAAGAGTGGCAGACCGGCTCCTTCCCATGACGCAGTGCACCAAGAGTTTATCTGGAGGAACATCAATGACTTCAGTTAAAACCAGGAAATTATTACACTCTTTGTTTTGTTTGTCCGTTTAAGTTTAATGTCTTACTCTGAGGGTTGCTTAGTGTTGCATCGATAAATTGAGCCGCAGAGAAGAAGTACTGGCTGAGGTCAAAGGTGGGAACATCCTCTGCCACCACGCCGTAGTAGACAATGTCCATGTCACTGTAGTAATCAGCCCCGGTGTCCACGCTGTTCCACGTTCCCTCTGCTGCATTCAAGATGTGCGTCATACCCAGCTTCCTCAGAATATACTTGTCTTTCGCGGTCTCCCTGGAAAGAGTCGACATGAAAATCCATGTACTAATAAGCTATTATTTTGTGTTTTATTCAGTCAAGTTAATCAGGCTTTTTCTTATCTCACTTACTCATCCCCAATGTAGACATTAGGCCAGACCTCGTTGACGTGAGTGTAGGCCACACTCCCACGGTTAAGGATTTTCTCCAGCTCATAGCCCCCAGGTGTGACATATTCATCCAGAGGAGTGGATGTCTCTCCCGCCTTTGCAACATTTATCTGCACGCCAGCTTTTGACTCGCGAGAAGCCATTTTTTTTTCCCACTTTCTTTTCTCACACACGATGCTTTACCTTGAGGGAAAAAGAAAATACAGATCTGGTTCAGCTTACTTCCCTTTGCCTGTTGTAGTGCTCTACATTTTGCACACACTTGCATAAAGGTGTACAAATTTAATATCCCCATGTGCAACACTAATGATTGTAATTTACAAAGTACAACTCACCAAGAGATTGAGGTCCTTCATTTTGACAGCATGTTGTGCAGCAGTCCTTAAAAACAGAATGAGCTAGGGTTTAATTCTGGCAGGCTTGAGTTGGGGCAGAGATTGTATAACTGGTCTGTGACGGGCATCAAATAGAAGGGGATATATTTAGGGCTGTGATGTGGCAGCCCCCCTGACCTTAGCTGCCTCGTTCCCTGCCCATGGGGAAAACTCCCACCCAGTCCTCCGCCATGCACTTCTAAACGCACAACTTTAATCTCTGCTGCTGGCAGGAAGCCGTGCTTATCCAAACTTTGCACTTGCCAAAGGATACCCATATTCACTGGAGTGAACAGGGCATTCCGAGCTTCTGCTCAGCCATATGAGCGACTCCTTGAAATTGTGTCAGTCTCTCTCTCTCTCTCTCACTCTCTCTCTCTCTCTCTCTCTCTCTCTCAGCCTTTCTGCATATCTTATGCTCCAGGAGAGAGCATGCATCGCTCTGTAAGCCTCACAATACCCGTTAAGGATGTTCTGCATCTTCTCGAGCCTCACGGGGGCACAAAAAAAAAAAGAACTGAAATGTGTCAGACTGTTAGAGAGATGAGGTTTTTCACAAGATGGCACACGTCTTTGATTCTCTGTTATATGATATGCATGGTCCATTCACTGATCTAAATGCGAGCCCCAAAAGTGAGAGTGTAATGATGACTGTATTGCAGAGTGGCTGGATGAAGCTGGTAACATGTCAGACAGAGTTTTCACACCATCAGACTCCTTTATTTTTCCCTCATATCTTCATACTCTGCCATCATTCATTCTGACAGTGAAATCATTAAACCTGTGATATCCAATTCCTTTTATTTTGACAGCATCTCTCCCTCTCTCTTTCTCTCTGTGTGCTCTGGAGAGCATTTCTTATTAAGATGGCTTCAGTGTTTCATCTCTTTTCAAAGTCTGACCTGAATCTGTATACACGCTCAAAACCATGCTGGCATATTTCTGTCATCTTGTATCAAGCCTCTTAAGACATCACAGTTTTAACAGTACAGCACTGGATTTCAGCAGTTTAGACACAGTATTTTGAGAAAAGTGAATAAATAAGTGGAGCATTGTTTATTTATAGACATACGCTGGCTTTGTGTCGCTCAAGTACAGGAAGGGTTGTGTCGAGTTTATTAAATGGTTCTAACAGGCAAAAACAAAACTCAGAAATTTGTTGTGAAATTGATTGTATATTAAAGTATATCTGAGCATCCGGGAGTCCGGGCTGGAGGCGAGTGCATCAGTCTCGCTTCCACCTTGTAATATTACTTCTCCTTCCTCTTCAGGGCCAAGGAGGAGTCCAGGTGACGAAGCTGGTCCAGAAATCCGGCGTTTGGGAGGATGTTTCTGTGCCCGCGAACAGCCTTGATCGCCTCCACAAGGGTTAGCCTCTCTTTGATCATGAGGAAGGCTAATACAACAGCGGCTGAGCGGCTGATTCCTCTGGCACAGTGGACAAGCACCTTACCTGCATAGAAAACATCACCTCATATCTGCGTCTTGAGCCAGAATAATGGGGACAACGTGAGTTAATTCTGAGCAACATGTGCTTTTAATCTTCAGCAGGACTCATACCTTGCCGGAGCAGAGCATTATGGATGAACTCTGCAGCGTCAGTGAAGAATGGGCTCAAGTTAAAATCTTTGCTGTCTGCTGCCTCCACTCCATAATAGACTATGTTAGTGTCTTGGTAGAAACATGGCCCTGTGTCAATGTGCTGTGGCCCATCAGCAGCATTCACCACGTGTGTTATCCCCAGATCCTCTAACAGGGATATATCCTGAGCAGTGGCCCTGTGAACGACACAAAATGGGATGTATAATATTGTTTTGAGGTATAAAACAGGCGGGTTTGTTGTGCCGCAAGCTGGGTAAATGTATTTTCACAATGCCTCAAACTTGCATATTTCAATCTCCCATGTATTAGCCAAATACAGATCCTCTTGCTGTAACAGTGTCACATTGAAATTACCATATTGGAGCTGAACCGTGAAGTGAGAATGTCACTTACGCGTCTCCAACACAGAGGTTGGGCCAAACCTCGTTGACAGCACCAGTGGGCCGTCTGTTCCTCAGCAGAAGGCCGAGCAGATCGCAGGTGGGCGGTGTCTGATACCCAGGCTCCTCCTCTGGCCTCATATCTGCCTCCTGCACAAAGCCCTTAGTCATATTCTGTAATTATAGCAAACTATATCAGACGGCACTAAGGTTAAACAAATTACTCACCAAAATGCTCCCTCTCGATGGGCTTGGGGTTGGGAAATTGTGCAAAAATTGTGCAAAAATTCAAAAACCTTCTCAGCTTTCTACAGGCATTAGGGAAGAAAGTAAAGCAGAACCTTATTGGTGCAGCTTGCTGTGTTTTACACGAGAGCTGCTAAATAACAATGTTGTGTCAAGGCTGCACCTTGTTGGAAAGGGACAGCTGAGTATGCTTGTGCCTGGGACAAGGAGTGCAGGCTATTTATTCCTCAGATGACTCTGACAGAAGCCAGACTGCTTGTGCCGTTACAACCTTGACTATAGCAACAGAAGTAATGCAAGGAATTGACTCTAGTGTCACTTGAATGCATGCACACACTGTTACCAGGCAAAATGAGGCCAATTTCAATGTATTTAACCTTTATTTAAGCAGGGAGATAAAAAAAAAAAACTCTTTTGCAAGGGTGACCTGGCCAAGACAGGCAGCAGCACAGATCAAAACAATGAGTTACAGACAATAAGACAGTAATAAATAACAAACACAAAGAGCAAGCATCACAAAGAGGAGTTTCCAATTAAACAGGAGCATAACATATGTCGCAGCAGGCATCAACATCCTAACAAATCTGCCTCCAAGTCTTTTTTCATTTTGTATTTAAAAACATGCACTGAGATCAGCTCTTTTAATTGTGAGTCATTCTGCAGCCTCTTCCAGGTAGAAGCAGTGGAATACACAAAAGCCTGTTTTCCACTTGGAATAGAAAGAGCATTGTCTGGTACTTTTCTACAAAATATATACACATAGATGAGAAGGGAGCATATTAAAAATCGCCTTATACAGTATATCAAAGTGTGCCAATTTATCAGTTTTCGGATTTCTGTATTCATCATCTTGCAATGAAAAGAACATTTAGATGTGTTTTTCGTCTCCCTCTTTACATCTGCTTCTCTACAAGACACTGACAGGAAGGCTGTGTGGTGATGTTTGGTGTCTTAAGTCCATCTGGGGAAGCTCCAGGTCCTTGTCATCGCCCGTGGCAGTGCAGCTTTTTGTCCAGCTCTCGGAGTTGTTCCAGGAAACCATCGTTTGGGCAGATGTTCCTGTTGGCACTGACGGCTTTGATGGCGTCCACCAGCGTCATGTCCTTGTGGATCATCAGGTAGGCCAGGACCAAGGTGGATGAGCGGCTCAGACCCATCGCGCAGTGGACAAACACTTTCCCTGGAAATCAGCAGGAAACAAAAGCCAACACAGTGAGGCTGCAGCTCCTCCAGTAGCCTCAGCTCAGGGTTCACCCGCTGCCTAGCAGCTCCATGTCTCATTTTCTACCCTAGTTGACGAACAACCAATGGATTATTGTTGTTAACTTTATTCCAACTGTCTAATTTGTTACTCCTTCGTGGATTAAAAGCCTTGCACATCACAGAGTGGAGTACTTCTAACTACTGACTAAAAGTTTTCAACAATGTTGCAACAAATGTTTCTACACACGGTAATCCCTGGTTCCTTATCATGCCTGAGGATTAGGGCGCAGAGGAGCGCGTAATTGAACTGTCTTGGCGGCTGTGTATTTCTACTGGGGATTACTGTAGGCCCCGCCACACACTGGAGCCCCCGATCAGCCAGCATGTGAAGGAGGAGGCCTCATCTTATTACTGTCATGTCAGATACTGCCTTCACTTTGCATAACAGGAGCAGCACAGGCCACAAACATAATTGTGTAATTTCCATGTCCAATGAAAGTGTTGCTTACAAATTACCAGGGCAATCCATTTAAAACCAATTTTCCTGTCCAAGGTCTGAGCTTATGAGAAGATTACTGTGGGGGAAAGATATTAGCTTGATATTATGTTTAGTGTTCGATTTGCATTTTAATGACTAGTACAACTGGGGGTTTCAGTAATGGGAATTGACTGACAAATTTCCATTTCTATACCTGTGTTTTCTTTCTTTCTTTCTTTCTTTTTTTTTTTTACAGAAAAAATGATCTTCTACAAGTAAATGTGTAAAAATGATGAGAACGAGGGCCTTGTGCATGGTGAGAGTTCCTCACCTGTGGGCGAGCTCAGAGCGTTCTTGATGAAATTGGCCGCTGGGTAAAAGAAGGGACTCAAGTTGAAGGATGGCATGTCAAAAGCCTCCACTCCATGATAAGTGATATTTGTGTCTCGGTAGAAGCTGGCCCCCGTGTTCACATTGAACTTCCCATCAGCGGCGTTAAGTACATGGGTGATGCGGTGCGCCTGGAGTGTCCTCTTGTCTTTGGCTGCATACCTGATGGGAAAAGCCTAATTATCTGTCAGCTGCGATAAGAGCGAGAAGACATATACCATTTCTACAATCACAGTTCAATATGTAAACAGAGCGGGGCATGAAAATACATGGTGGATTAAAGGGGCAATAAGTGCACCTCTAGGATTTTTACGAGAGATTATACAGGGAGATATAAGAATGTGTGAGACTACCTCCAGGGGGCGATGTAGAGTGCTAAAACTAGGCTAAACAGGGTAACAGTAGTGGCCAATGGGACTTTTGCATAAAATCGGCTCTCTAAATTATGATAATTTTTCTCACCGTGTATTGGTGAGGATGACCAGACGCTGGTTAGAAAGATAGATGTTTCAATGCGCTCAGATGAATGAAATCTGGAACCATTTAGGAAAAAAAACTGGTTATGGAACTAGTGTGCACCACATAGCCTCAATGCTAGTGGAGATCGTCTGAAATTGCCATCATTTTATGACCATCAATTTCACATCAGCTTATAATTATGTCTTCATTTTAAATATTGGGCTGTGTAACAATGACCGTAATAGGCCAGTTACTGGTGAGTGTTTGGAATCCAATGCGGTGATAATTTTATAGCATTTAGCTCCACTGACCGCCACAGCAGTCAACGGCTGTGGTGAAGCGTTCTCTCTGTCGGCTTTGTTGATCATACGCTGTTGCTTTCCCTACTTGTTGCTGAAAGAGGTCAATAAATGTCACAGATTGCTTGGCGCCCCTTTAAAAAAGATGCACAGCCTCACATGTCTCCTATGTAGATCCTGGGCTGGACCTCATCCAGGTGGCCGCTGGTCCCTTTTTTTGTCCACATCAGCCTGTGGAGCTCTGAGGCCGGGGGGGTCTCATACCTGCCGCCCGCCCCCTCGCCGCCACCAAAGCAGCTGATGCCTCTGGGCATGACCGGACGCTCCAACTCCTGACTTTACAACCTGTCGCACAACAACACGGCGAATTGCATTTTTTTAAACACCATCAGTTCCTCTACGAAACGGCACTCCACAAAGTGCTGAGAAAGTCATCAAAAGTGCAGGAAATGCTTCTATATGCTGTAGACATCTGCAGGGTGAGGAGTGGGGAAAAAACTGTATGTAGTGATGGCTGCAGGAGCATGCTGTGCTCTGCTGGGTAAATGCTGTTTCACACACTATCTGTGCATTCTCAATAGGTTGACTACTGATGAGTACAAATAGGCTGCCTGCTAATGGGGCTATTGTCATCCTAAGTGATGCTGTGCCTATTAGGAGAGAAGCACACTATGGGATTAAAGTAATTACTTAGAATTGTTTTAGCAAAAGATGTCAAGTTTGGCCTGGCTTTTTAATATATACTATAATTATCCTAAACCATGCCTTTAAATGCACTCCACACAAGGAGATTACCACTAGAACTCATAATTGTGAGCAAGCTCCATGATGCTCTTTTTTATCCACTGCAGCTCTTGGTAAATGCATATATCTCCCAAGAAATAGTAGATTGGTATTCAAGGACTATAAAACGTCAGCTTTCCATTTCCTTGAGGCAAGCCCAACCTGTGCATTTACAATTTACACACTGGCCGTCGGTGAGGCTTACACTATGCATACTGTATACATTTGCATCCATTTAGACAGCTGTGTGATTCCGCTCTAGGCTGGAACTATACAAATGTTGTGTATGCATTGTCATTGTACAGGAAGGGGTAGCGGCTCGTCTGTCGATTTGCATTCTGCTGCTGTATGGAGCCATAATGTGGCACTCAGGAGTGGGGTTTGGAGACGTATTGTCGTGCCCATAGGGATGAGTCACTGGGGCCAAATCTGTTCCAGTGACCTTTTGTAAAGCTGCTGTGGCATATGGAGGTGCACTCAAACATCTTGATGGCTTTATCCATCTCTGCATCTCTGATGGGCCTTTAAACACACACTCGCATATACAGTACATGCGTGCGCGTGTGCCGCCCTTTGCAAATGCATATAAGAACACGTGTATGCACGAAAATCTGCATTTAGCCCAGCATATGCTCCATGCACTACTTGCATATGTGAGCATGTGTTGGTTTGTAGGAATCTTGAAGGCACAGTAAAGTGTGTCTCTGCACAAGTACAACATGTGCCTAAAGTGTCTGGAGGCTCTTCTTTCTCCTCATTGATCTATAAGTACAACCCTTCCCTCCCTCCCACAGTCAGGGCAGAGAACTGATTTCCCTGGTGCACATGTTGAGCAGCAGCACCGCTTTCATAGCCTTCCCCCCCTTAGGCTAACCTGTCCTTCCTGCTCTACTTCTGTGTAATTAAAGATGCTATGTATGGGAAAGTGCCCACGGTTAACATGGAGGGCAAATAAAAATGGCTTTTTACCTCCTCCAGGCCTCCTCTTGCTGGCTTTATGAATTACAGTTCCCTCTTTAGCCTTGCGGATGTGGTTCGTCTGGATTTGTGGGCAAATTAATAAAAGGAAAAAAAGTGGGTGTAATCCATCATGCAATGCAGTATCACCAAAATACATACCCATTTATAAAAGTGCCTCATGAACATGTTTACCTTGCAAATACAGGAATCATACACAGTACAAAATGTAAATGGATACACTGTATTTGATGTATACTGTACATGCTGCTAAATACTGTGCAATATGGCTTTGTATCTCCAACACAGCGGGAAAGAATTACATTGTTAGTAGACTTGCCTTGGATGGAAACGTCGCTTGTCAAAGTCTCCCTCTTGCAAGAGAGCTACATGAAGGTCGACAGCACAACTGTCTGCGTTCTCCCTGGTAATCTACCCCGCAACCTTTTTTGCTATTTTAACATCTGAATCCCGGCTCAAAATAATTCTGGCATCATCTTCTGCATTCCTTAAAGGTTATCTGAGCCACCAGCACAGGCATTGGGACAGGACTCTGTTTTTTTCCAATAGCAGGAGAATTACATCAGAGCCACTAAGATTATTCTCTGCAGAGAAATATGTTTACATCCATAATTGCACATTGGGTGATGTCCCACTTTCTTATCTCGCTCGGTTTGCATGTTGATTGTTTAGTGAAAAATGCAGAAAAAAACAGAAATGAGGCTTACTTTTTGAAACAGTCCATTAAATTTCAATAATCTCAGTAACCCACTAGAACAATAAGCATTTGAACACAGTGCACAGGTGCTTGTTTGTTGAGGCTGTTTGGCAAAAAGTGAGATACTGTAGATTGATTCCCTTTTTGAGTTGCATTATTGAACAGAAACCATTTCTGTGAGTTTACAAAAATATATTACACGCTCAAGCATTTTCTTTGTAACATTTGGTCCATTTTGCTGTGATACAAAATGAGGTGCTGCAGCATTAGACCAGGCACGAGAGATAAAGGTTTCATCAAATCCCCTTATCCTTATCATTCACCGCTCAATTTTCTCCCCTTTCTTAATTCACAGTGAGCTCGTGTTTGCTCTGCGACCAAACTGCAGCCTCGGTAAGACATTCTTGTGTCTTTTTGTGGACTCTGCTGCTTCCGGAAGCATCCGAAAAATGTATGAAACTCCCGTCATTACAGGATCTGGCATGTTTTCTTTTTTCTCATCAGCTGAAATTCCAGATCCAGCAACAAAGCCAGGAAATTCCTGTTGGGGTAGATGGCTCTCTTCTGGATCAGCTTCTGCAGAGCCCGTTTGAGGGAGAGCCGATGGTAGATCATGAGGTACGCTAACACCAAGGTAGATGACCGGCTCATTCCCATGATGCAGTGCACCAGAACCTTCCCTGAAGAATAGAGAAGATGAGAGGAGAGCAGGATGTGAGGGAAGGATTAGCGAAAGGCCTCCATCTTATTAATATCATACATGACTGCCCGTCTCAAACTGTGGCCCTTCTTTTTTCCCCGCTGTGAGCTAAAAATAGTGTCCACAATTCATTGCCTTTGTTCATTTAAGGTCCCTTTGCAGACCGGGCCTGACTGTCACTTTAATCCCATCCTGTCCTCTGCTTGATAGCTACTCTGAAAGGAGCCATGCTCACATTATAGACTTAAATTCTGCAAGGTAAGACCCTTATTATTACTGCGGGGCGAAAATAAGCTATTCTGGTCATATAATTCTATACCATTACAAGTTATGTTGCATTGTGATGACAGGTGACTTTGAAAAGAGGGCATGGGAGACTAGGAAGTTGAATTAATGGGTTTATTAAGGATTTATGAAGTTACATAAAAGATATGATGTGATGTGCAGGAAATTGAAATGAAAAAAGGAAAAAACTGCCATATTTTGCATCAAATTACTCAGTCAGACCTCTTTATAGCTGCCGAGTTACATAATCATTGGATCACTCATGTATGGTGACTGTTATAAAGCAGGAATTCATATAGAGAAGCTTTGAGGAGCCTTACCATCAGGTGATTTCAGCGCTTTATGAATGAAATCGGCAGCAGGCTGGAAATATACATCCAGATCAAAGTGTGTAGAGTCATCTGCTGGAATGCCACAATACACAAAGTCGTTGCCATAAAATCTTTGGTCCCCTATGCTGCCTTTCTTGGAGTGAGCAGCATTTAATACATGAGTTATGCCTAATTTCTGCAAGGCTGTCCTGTTTTGGGCTATTGCCCTAGCAAGACAAAGAGACAGAAGAGGTTCAAAACTGGTGTGAATGCTGAGACGCATGAGAGCATGTCAGAATAAATACATATGAATACAACATCTGTCAGCAGATCTGTCATGTAATATGACCTTGGGAAATAGTTCCATTTTATATAACACCAGAGATGAGATGTATATATATGGAAAATGGCTTCACGGTTTAGATAAAAGGCATACTTACACATTGCCTATGTATATGTTGGGCCAAACCTCGTCAATTTGGCTTAGCTGCAGTTTGCATGAGTCCAAAAGCTTTTGCAGGTCCTTCACAGTGAGGTACTCTTTTCTCTTGTCTCTCGGGGCTGACATTTTAATTCAAAATCCGCCTCTTAGATCAATTACTATTCCAAATGTTTGTTGTATTAAAGCAGTTACTGTGTACTCCCGTTCAGGATGATCTGTATGAGCAGGTGTTTATCTGCTGTCACTGGACAGTTACCCAATTTAGTGCTTAACCTAGCGTGTAGTCTTACTCATGCGGAGGGCATAACAACAAACACTGCAGCCCGGGCCATGTTTTTCACACCACTGTGGGACTCTGATTTAATAAACCTCAAACAGAGATGATTCATCCAATAAAGCAGTGATAATTGGATGTAATCATGGACAAATGTTAAAGTGCATAGCTCGTGCTGGATTGCAAGCGGTGCACTGTAATGCCACAGTTATGGAGGAGAAATAGTGGCTCATGCAGTGAGTTCACCGCTCTGACTGCTCAAAGCAAAGGTCTCATGAAAGCAAATGGGACGGAGAGGAAAGAGAGCAATCTGTGCTGTTGGCTGCACCCGACGCCAAACTGTCCTCACACAGCAAAAATGTCTTATTTTAACAAGACACTCTGCCAGCGGGGCAAGATTATTCCACTTGTTTCCAATGTAGTTTCAGTTGTTCCCTGGAAACAAGAAGGAAACAAGGGTGAATATCCTGAGACAAGGCAGATTAATTCAGATCAAACACTTCACTACCATCAAAAAAGTGACACTTGATTTGATTAAGTGCTTGAACACGTCGCTTGAAGTGAATTTATCTCATTTCATTGTCACATGTCTTCACTTGCTTTGAAGAGAGCGAGCGTTTAACACGCAATCCTAGATTAAATACCTTTATAAAATGGATACCTTGCACGCTGCAGAAGATTATGTTGACATAACTGTGCTTAGGGTGCAAGTCTTTGTTCATTTCCCTCTCTTCATTGTGTCTTGTGTAGTTTTATATCCAAAGCACGGAGCTGTCTGAGGAATCCTCTGTTTGGGAAAATCCACCTGTGCTCCTTGATCTTATTGATAGCATCCAGCAGAGAGTAATGGTGATGGATCATCAGATAGGCCAGGACAAGGGAGGCAGACCTGCTCACTCCAACTGCGCAGTGGACACAAATCCTAGCTGGTGGAGAAGATTAAAATGAGCCTGAAGGATGAGCTGATACTTGGGTTTTATTTCGCTGAAAGAAGAACAAATAGACCTGCACAGTCTGACATAAAACAGGTTGATAATAAGGCAGCACACAGGTTATTTACCACCAGGCGTGTCAAGTGCATTCTGAATATACTCGGCAGAGGGGAAGAAATAGCGAGAGAGGTCAAAGGATGGTGAGTCATCAGCAGGCACTCCATAGTAATCCACAGTGGATCCATAGAAGTCATGACTTCCCTGACAGTACATCCTCCCATGAGCAGCGTTCAGAACATGAGTGATTCCCAGCTTCCACAGACTGTACCGATCATTGGCAACAGACCTGTATACATATCAAACAAGAAAAACTCTAGGAATATCTGTCATAAAACATTATAGCAAATAGCCCACAATAAAAGTTACTTATCAAGACACAAATTTCGGTTAATGTATTTCATATATGTGAGGATGAATCTGAGAGATGGTAAAACTTACATATCTCCAATGAAGAGGTTAGGCCAAACTTCATCCACATGGTTGCCAAATCTTTTTCCACCAAACAAAACCCTCTCCAAGTCTTTCACAGAGGGAGGAACAGGGGAGGCATCGTTCTTGATCTGAGGATTATTCATAACTGACTGACTGTCCTCTAATAGTAGCCTATACTACTATTTGCTGCAATTGAGCAATGCATTTATGAGCTTTCTTAAACTTTATTTGCAAAGTCCGTTGAGTCTTTACTACAACCATGTTGGTAGTGACAAGAACAGGTGTCCCTGGTCTAAAATTAAAACAGTGACCTAATTTCTCTATGTTCTTCTTCTTTAGATCCCCGGATCCACTTGTTATAAATTCACTTTCATTAGTAGTCATGATTGTGAACACATCCATCACAGTCATGCTGTCAGTCATGACCGTGCCATTGCCTACAGCTGCAGCGTGCACAGCTTTTTTTTTCGCAATGACAGGCACAATACTGCAGCACTGAGCCCCGCTGCGCTACACCCTCTTGACCAGTAGTCGTCGCTGCTTGCTAGCCAGTGTTAAACAGCGACGCACCTGAATTTACGTGCGCTGCGTTTATGGACATTACGACCGTGTATTGTCAACAGTAATGCTAACCAGCGAAGCCTGGCCGAAATGAGCTCAATCAAAGCTACTGTTAGCGTCGCAAATGTCAATACGATTTCCTCAGACTCGTGTGAAATGCCATACAGCTAGCTAACCAAAGAGCTTGTCGCTTCATCTCGTGTCCCGTCTGAAGCCCGGTGAGTACACGGCGCCCGCAGTGGACATGCTAGCACACAGCTAGCTAACGTTAGCTAGCAGAGGCTACACAGCCATAGCCGAATTAGCTTGTCGCCCGGTATCGAGATACAGTAGATGTTTCGCTAGGGTGTCATACCACCGTCAGGTAGGTTTGTTATTAAATACACTCATAAATTACCAGGGCGGCTTGGTTTGTAGCAGCTGAACCAGCATCACCTCTTGGCCCCACCTTTTGGGTGGCCATTGATGTGTTAGTTGTATTGAAGCGAGATGGGTTTGTTGTGGGTTTGGTTCGTTTCATTTTATTTCTAAACGGAGAGAAATGTCGAACTTGATTGAGTCCAGTGGCTGTCCTTTGAGGAGCAATGTGTTAATCTAAGAAAAATGTTGCTGTGCTTTAAAGTTTAAGATTTGGCCAACCCAGACTGCACAAGTTCATTGACAGGGAGGTGCGTGTGTCAAGTGCAGGATAGTCTTGGCTCTTAATAGGATTGCGGGTCAGGCTGGACAAACAAGTCATTTATCCATGACGAACAGAGGAGCTGTACATGTCGTAGGTGTGACCCGGGGACTGTGGCTGCTCCCTCACCTACATTGCTGGAGTCAGTAGAGGGAGTGGCTGTCATTGTGCAAATTCCTCTCTCCCAGCCTCTATTGCCAATGCTTGCCTCATAAGTTTGCTCAACTTGTGAAATGCTCTGCTTGCCTGTCTAGGTCAGGAGTTGTCTTGAACTTGTTTGTCAGAAGCTGAAGTTATTTTCTGTCTATGTGGCAGTCTTGCGTGGTTCATCTGGATTTAGCACTGCTGAATCAGTGGAAATAAAGTGTGCCTAATAGTGCCTGCTTCTCTATAGGAGTCTATTGTTTTGTTTTTTCAGCGCATCAACATGGCAACTGATGATATGAGGGGCACTGATGTTTGACTTTCACTCGGTGCGTCTGATGTATTGAAATCTTGTTCGTTTCCCCCAGGTGTCAGAGTGAGGAGGACATGACCCAGCTGAGTGTCCGTCGCTGGACCACCAAACATGTCGCCAGGTGGCTGAAGGAGGAGGGTTTCTGTGACTATGTCGACCTGCTTTGCAACAAGCACCGCCTGGACGGCACCAGCCTGCTGGCCCTCAGTGAGTATGACCTCCGCTCGCCGCCCCTGGAGCTCAAGGTGCTGGGGGACATCAAGCGGCTGATGGTGTCCATCCGGAAACTCCAGAAGCAGAACCTCGACGTGCTGGAGGAGCTGGGTCTTCCCTTCAACGGCCACTCTCCTACGGGCTCTGGAGGTAGTTTGGACTGGCTGTGCAATGGAGACTCAGGCAGAGACTGTGACAACACTGACACGGCCCCTGTCGGAGAGGAGTACCACCAGTACACTAATGGGAAGTACAAGCAGCAGACGCGGCGCCTGGATCCAGAGTACTGGAAGACCATCCTCAGTTCTGTCTATGTGGTGTTCGTGTTCGGGTTCACATCCTTCGTTATGGTCATCGTGCACGAGAGGGTGCCTGACATGCGCACGTATCCGCCACTGCCAGATATTTTCCTCGACAGGTGGGTTTCTGACTGCTGTCATTTGGTATGAAGAGACGCTCAAGTCTTATTTTTGTGACCTGGACTATCAGGCAGCCTCAGAGTAACAACAAAAAGCCTGCTTTCATAACACCAGTTAGTCAGCTGTGAAATGCCAAAGTGAGGGCGAAGGAAGAAATGGCTGTTTAATATTTTTTTTAATCAACTGTTGGAATATCATACCAGATGGTGGACATGATAATTGCCCTACTTTCTAGTAGAAAGTTTCTATTATTGTCCTCACATATTCCTGATGGGCTAGCTTTGGTTCAAAGAGATCTTTTTGAGTGACCTACTTTGCGGTAAACGGTATGACCCATTGTTTACGACCGGCTTTTGAGCTGTTAATAGAATGTCTTGGCGCGCTATGAGAGTTCGTTTCTGGAAAATGCCAGCATGTTTTTGGCAAGATGAGGCATTATGAGGAAAGTTGCCCAGACTCCCAGTGCTTTGGCTGAATAACTGGTTATCATAATTTAAACTTCACCATGTATTAAGTTGAATGGTTGGGCTGACGGAATATTTGGGAATATAGTGATTTTAGTGTATCACTTATTTTCCCCTTTGAAATCAGAGACGAAAATAGCAAGCGCCTGTCCTAAATCTGTTTTCACTTCAAATCATGTTTGCTGATTAACCTCTAAAGCAGTCCGTTGGTTTGTTTCAGGCTATGGTTAGTGTTAGTGTAAGTTCTCCTAGCTGGCTTTAAGAAGCAGTCAACTTAATTTGTACAGCCTTTCATCACAGAGCTCTGCAGAAAGTGAGTCTACACAGCTCTGCAGCTATCTGCAATCAAACAAAACACGGCAATCAAGTCTGCAATAAAGTAAAATAAAAGGAAACAAAAATCAAAGTACAAGACATAAATTAGTATGTTGAAAAGATTCTGTCCTTTTCTTTTACAGTGTGCCTAGAATACCATGGGCCTTTGCCATGGCCGAGGCATGTGGAGTAATCCTCTGCAATATCTGGCTGCTGGTTCTGCTGCTGCATAAGCACAGGTAGAGCACTGACAGTCGCACAGCCCGAGAATTTACAAATCGCCATCTCCCTGTTTTCATCTTTGACGTGTTACACTATTAGGATTGTGCTGCCAGATATATATGTCCCTGAAATCAATCGCAGGGAGGACCCGGGTCAACTATATTCTCATAACTCGCAGGTCGATCCTGTTGCGGCGCCTGTGCAGCCTCATGGGGACGGTGTTCATGCTGCGCTGCATAACCATGTTTGTCACCTCGCTGTCTGTGCCCGGACAGCACCTGCAGTGTTCAGGAAAGGTAACATCGGGTTTGCCATATAAATAACACTTCTTAGTCACCGTTCTCACTTATAGGTTGTTAACCTAGATGAATGTGTCATCTCTGAAATTCGTCTGCCTCCTTGAGAGGCGGCAGCGCTGACAGTGTTATTTCTTGTCCTCCCACAGATATACGGTGATATGTGGGCCAAACTGCAGCGAGCGGTGGCCATCTGGAGTGGCTTTGGCATGACCCTGACAGGTGTCCATACATGTGGTGACTACATGTTCAGCGGTCACACTGTGGTCCTCACCATGCTCAACTTCTTTGTCACAGAGTGTGAGTGGCCCTTCTTGACATGTTGTGGCTGTTACACTTCTTGGTCATGAGGGAGGCGAGGAATAGTGGAACCATCTCTGCAAACTTTGTCCCTTTGTTGCCATCCAGTGTGCCTCAGTGGTACTGCAGCTAATAGAAAAACAATGTCTCAGTCTGAATTGGGCAATAGTGGTCAGTCCAACAAGGAAATGATACATGTAGGGAGGATATAATACAAAAAAAAATCCAGTTTATAGCAATGTATTTACATAGTTGCCTTTTCTTCTTTTTTTTCTCCACCAGACACGCCAAGGAGCTGGAACTTCATTCACACTCTGTCCTGGGTCCTGAACCTGTTCGGCATCTTCTTCATCCTGGCTGCCCATGAACACTACTCAATCGACGTCTTCATAGCGTTCTACATCACCACCAGACTCTTCCTCTACTACCACACTCTAGCCAACACCCGGGCCTACCAGCAGAGCCGGCGAGCTCGCATTTGGTTCCCCATGTTCTCCTTCTTTGAGTGCAATGTCAACGGGCCCGTGCCCAACGAGTACGGCTGGCCCTTCTCTAGGCCCACCATGCTGAGGAGGCTCATCGGCTAAGGCACGGCAGCCGCAGCACTTCCAGACACTGCTTAGCCCGAGCTGTTTTGTCTGCTGTGTCAAGTTGCCAACTGTGGTGGTGTGTGATATCTCCATTGACGTTAACTCCAGAGTATTGAAGGCGGCTTACGTGATCCTATCAGTGCCATGGTCTGACAGGGTGCACGGCGCCGTAGCTCCTCATATTCTGGGACTTAGCTTTTTTTGCGTGCTTCCCCTGTCACCATTTTCAGAGGGATTAAGCAAAATCTGCAAGCCCTCCAGAGTTTGTTAATAGCCCTATCAACTCCCACTGCTTCACTTGAAAAGTGAACGTAGGGGGACGTGTCACGTTTTGTTGGTGGCCCATTTTCACCTCAAAAAGGAAAATGTTTTTATTTTTTTTTTTTTTTTTTTTTTTGCAATGTGCGTCGCATTCTTCAGTACCTCCCAACACGCAGAAGTATCCGGACAGCACATGTCAGTGGTAAAGGGAAACCACAGCGAGGAAATTCTCAGGCACCACGTTACCAAATCACATTTGGTATTTTTCCATTTTTGTGTGATTAAAATATCTGATTATGTCAACATTTGGATCAGGATATACAAGTTAAAAATTTTGTCTTAATTTTCCCTTTATGATTTATCCAGACAAATATCTGTGGACCACTACAAAAGCAATATTTGAAGGATTTACATAACACTGTTGCTCATTTCTGTGTAGCAATATATAGTTTATCATGTTGTGCAACAGATGTTACTCGTTTGCCATCACTTTACAGTATTGCAAAGTCTTCTGCATTCCTTGAGATTGCCCTGTGCTTTTTGACAGTGTTACTAATTGCTTAAAAAGTAATTCATAGTTCATTGTAAGATAAAACTACAGCCGCCCTCGATTTATTTGTTTGTATCGCTCAGTTATCCTGTCTTCTTCTTACCAGACCTCGCAACGAATATGGTCGAGAAAAAGTCTAAAGCAGCCAAAAATATGGAAGGAGAAATGTTTTTCAGATGTCTTAAATACTCCATTTGCCAATTACCTTCTGTGTTACAACAACTTTTGACTGTGTAAAAAAAAAGTCCATCACCTCTCATGGTTAGTATGGAGCAGTTGTATAGTTTTTCATCATCATGACGTGGTGGGAATAACGAGACTCATGTCCAACCGGAAGCGATCAGGATATCGATCCCTCAACATTTTCTGAATAGTGTTAGATCCTAAGAAGGACCCTCAAATTTGTATGTATTTGTTTATATTGAATTAATTTATTTCATTTTGTAAATGTCAATAGGTATTTTTATATTACATATACAAGGTTACAAGGCAACATGCACATCGAGAAACACGTTTACAGTTGCTCATAACTATGTATTTGTTTGAAACACAATGTGCTTTTTTTTTTTTTTTTAAGTGTAAGGTTGATTTCAGATTTGCCTCTGCGAGTCATTTAGTGAAAACCCAAGCAAGCTGCCACCATGACAGGTCATTACGGCATGTACATGATTTTTCTCAGCGGCGTCTACTAGCTGCAGAGCTTCCATTCACTGAGGCATGACAGTGTTGTGTTGATCCGCTCGTGCATAGACACATTACCACGTCCATGTCTCTGTCCAGACTTTTCCATCAATAAAACAACTGACATCAAAAAACAGACTCTCATGTTTTTACAGGCAAGGAGGAATGTTTTATCAGCTTACATATTCTCATTGAGGACACTGACAAACACTGCACCACAATATCAACATTAATAAACTAAATGGAAATAAAGAGAAATAGTTAATTGGGGTAACAGGTTTTATTCCTCCATTTACTGCAATGAATATGATATTTACCCATAAGAAGGGTCACATTAATCATGTCATTAATGGATGAATTTAGATTTTCTATATATAAAAGAAATATCAAATGTCATGTCAAATGTCATTTATCTCAAGTGATAACCAGTTTTTAACATCTAACCATAATCTTTCTGACACTGGGCATTAGGAAAAAAAAAACATGCTCTAATGTTTCTTCTGTCAAATTACAAAATGCACCAGGGTCCACTTCATAATTTGTGAATTTAGAGTGTGCTTTATCCATAACCAAAGTTTACAAATCAGGAACTTGTGAACCATGCTGCCTGTGGCCCTGGAAGGTTTATTATCTGGCACTGGTTACCATGGTGACATAGGGGGCCTCCAGTTGCCGTATTTATACTGCAGAGAATTGTAATAAAGAAATGTTGAATTTTACAAATGTTGTGGATCATATTTATCACTGAATAAAACACAAGGAGATATTTGATAATTTGGCGGTGGATTCTTTCAACTGCTCTCCGCGCTACAATTTAAAACAGGCATGAAGTTGAACAGCTATATGGCGGGGTCCTGCGGGGCCGAGGTCAGGTGGCGGCCGCGGTGTCTCCTTCACGTCGCCCTCCAGGCTCCGGGCTGCCTCCGCTCTTGGCTCAGGTGACGGTCCCGCAGCAGCGCAGCGCCTCGGTGAGTAACTCCCTCAGCTGGAAACACGTTGCTGGCAAGTCCCAGCCGGGCAAACGAAAGTTGTTAATCTTTTTTTTTTGCTAATATTTGCTTGCGGTGTTAGCCATCTGCTACCAGACGGCTGGTTTGTTAGCCAGAAGACGCCCCTTGCTAGCCGACACGTCCAGCTCCCTGCCGTAAATCTGTTGTTTTTCTTATCTACAAAGTACACGCTTTGTAAAACATCATGCGTCACTTCAAAGCCCGTACGAGGCGGGCGGACTAACTACAATAAATTCGGCATGCACCCTCACACACAAAAGCACTTTCTGTAGTTAAATGTAATGTAATGTTCTGTAGGTAAATGGACTTTTCCTACATTTGTTCACCTGTTTTAATGACTGAGTGCTGCTTGGTGGATTACACGCACCCCGAGTTCACCCTGGAATCACATAAGATATTCAGTGAGGATCTACCAGGTCATTTGCTGCATTTCACAATGACAGAGTGGTACATGTGGAGGGGAGCCAAGTGCTATCCCAGTCATCACACACACACACACTTATCACTGGCTGCTGGTTTCTGTGTGCTGACACTGATCGTGTGTTGAAATCAAGGCGTTGGTGTCCTGACAAGGACCTGACGATAAAAGTAGGGCTGCACGATCTGGACAAAAATTTCATATCTCGATAGCTGTACAATATAGGAGATGACTGTGGGTTCACACATATTTGGAATCTTAGAGTCGAAACAGTGAAAATTCCCCAAAAAGCAGCATAATAATACCATCTGGATGTAAACAATGCAGTTACTTCACAAAGAATTTTACTGATGAAAAGAGAGCAATTATTGTCTTTGCCTGAGTTAAAATAAATGAAATTAATATCTAACATTTTTCTGCAACCTCATTTTTTCATAACGCTGTACGTGGTGGCATCATGTCTTCCATGTTTTCTCTGTGACAGGCATAATGGCAGTTCCTCCAACATACGCAGACCTTGGAAAATCAGCAAAGGACATTTTCAACAAAGGATATGGTAATTCACAGCGAGATAATGCAGGCATTTTGAGAAGTGTGACCCGTAGAGAATAAAGAGGCCTGTTGTTTGGAACGCACCGCCAGGCCTCATTTCCTCATCTGTGATTTTCTGTGCAGGGTTTGGGCTGGTCAAACTCGACGTGAAGACAAAGTCTACAAGTGGAGTGGTAAGTAAGAGAGTCCTAATGGTGAGAAAAGCACTCCAATTAAATTAACCTCCTCTCATACCAGAATTTACAGTGTTTCCAGTGTTTTCCCTGGCTCTTAACTCTTTTGATACATGTCTGTTTTATTTTTGGTCACTTAATTGAATTGGGCCTGAGCACTTTGCAATGCAGTGTGATAGAATAGTGACGGTGGTTAAAATTCTCAGCCGTGCTCTGCTGTCTCTTGAATTGTCTGTAGGAATTCAAAACGTCTGGCTCATCCAACACAGACACCAGCAAGGTCAATGGAACCCTGGAAACCAAGTACAAGTGGGCTGAATACGGACTAACCTTCACTGAGAAGTGGACCACAGACAACACACTTGGAACGGAAATTTGTGTTGAAGATCAGGTAAATTAACCAAATAGGTGTTCCATAGCATCTTTCACCGCATTTAACTGCATTAAAATTAAATTAAATGTACCAGACTAAATTATTTTCCTCTTTAGATCACCAAAGGGCTGAAACTGACTTTTGACACAACATTTTCACCAAATACTGGGTATGAGACAGTCTGTTCATCAAAAATAGTTATACATCAAAATATTGCTTGAAAACTCTTGCTATGGTAATTGTAAGAAATATCAAATGTGATTTCATTAATTTTCCTGTGTTTTCGCAGCAAGAAGAGTGGCAAAGTGAAGTCAGCCTATAAACGGGAATACATTAACCTTGGCGTTGATGTGGATTTTGATTTCGCCGGTCCTGCCATCCATGGAGCAGTGGTGGGCGGCTACGAGGGCTGGCTGGGTGGCTACCAGATGACCTTTGACACGGCCAAATCCAGGATGACTCGGAGCAACTTCGCAGTCGGCTACAAGACGGCAGACTTCCAGCTCCACACTAACGTGTACGTTTCAACATCGACTAATGTTTGATCCAAGAGGGATGAGCACCTCCACTGTCCAGTATCCCAAAAGATCAGCTTCTTGTCCTCAATTGTCTGCTGAGATTATTTCACAATACTTAATTCTCCGTAACAGACAGGGGTCTTTGTTTTTCCAGTAATGACGGTTCAGAGTTTGGTGGGTCCATTTACCAGAAGGTGAACGACAAACTGGAGACTGCGGTGAACCTTGCCTGGACCGCGGGCAGCAACACCACTCACTTTGGCATTGCTGCCAAATACCAGCTAGACCCCAGTGCCTCCATATCAGTAAGATTATGTTTCACTGTATTTTGTAGACTCAGATTAAATGGTGTAGTTAGTCTGTATAACAGATTAACTGCATCACCTTGATGAAGGCACACGTTCCAGTTGGTTGGTTTGCTTCATTGAATGCTTTCTTGTTTTTCCAGGCCAAAGTGAACAACGGCAGCTTGATAGGAATCGGCTACACCCAGAGTCTGCGGCCCGGTGAGAAGCATTACGTCTTCATGGTACAACCCAGCCATCTTCAAAGATCGTGGACTCCGTTTTACAGTAATTTCTTCTCACGTTCTTCCTCTCAGGTATGAAACTAACCCTGTCGGCGCTGGTGGATGGAAAGAGCATCAACGCTGGTGGTCACAAACTCGGTCTGGGGCTGGAGTTGGAGGCATGAGGATCTGCTGGGGCCATCTCTTAAGCAGAACATCAGCAGGATCTGGCCTTGCGTGTTTTTTACCTGGTCAGTAAAGGATCTTTCAAAGGGGAATCCAAAGCAAAAGAAGTCCAGATCTAGTACTATTAGCCAGACAGAGACCTCTCCACCACCCTCCTTTCATTTGGATTATAACTACTCACATTTCTATCAGATATAATTAATTACTGCTTTAAACAACTTTGTCCTCCACAGAAAAATATGTCCTTCTCTGAGGCAGGCATCTCCTTAATGAACTTTGGCTTCATCAGTATGACAATCTGTCAAAAGTTCCAGAAAATAAACCTTAATTATTTAATTCAAGCTTGATGATGTTGTTGAATGTAAACCTAAGCTGTACTTTTGCACAGTAGCATATGCATTGTATTGAAGCTCTTCCTCCCTTAGTTTATTTGCACATTTCGTTTGTATTTTGCTATGATGTCATCCGTCAAAACGGTTGCTCCTACGGAATATGCTTATCAACTTAGATGCCAATCTGTTGCTTGGTGGGATCTTATTTATCTCATATCTTAGGGAGGCATAACCATGCTGTGTGGTTGCTTTCAGACCTCTACTATCTTAAATACCTGCACCTAAATCATGAAGAAGTTGCAAGACTATGCCAAATGGAATTTCTTTCTCAGTGTGACCCGAGCAAAAGAATATGAGTGAATGCTCCACCTTCCCTCCCCATACATGAAACCTGGGACGCTATTTCAGGAGTAGAATCCCAGTGTGCGTGTGTGTATGCGTGTGTGGGTATCTGTGTATGTCTACCTTTGCAATAAAGTCTTGAAATCAGTATTTTCTCTTTGTGTTACACTTTCTGGGACACTTTAACACATGAACTACAACATGAAAGGTCATACTAAACAACATATGGTTGGATGGTGATATACTAAAAAGACAACATGCAATTTGGACTTTTTATTAAAAATATACTAGCAATCAGTTCAGGATTAGTTGGCAACTTGGTAAATGTGGTTTTGATAGTCACTTCCTAGCACAGAGATTGATTACAAATACACTTTGTTCCCATTAAGTAAAAAACATGAAATCTGGTTTAAAGCTACACTGAAACATAAGAGTTGAAGATATTTACTCTACATAATATGAAAGATAGTGATGCAATAAATCATGTCTGCTAAGATGTTGAACATTTCTCCCCATTTCCAGCACTCCCCTTAAAACCATGAAGCACAGTGATTATCAAAATATCATACTACAGTTTGATGGCCAGTGTGAGCCCGTCTCCCACAGTGAGCATGCTAAGGTTGATGCGAGTGTCGCGGTACAGCTTCTTGTTCAGCTTGTCAATGGCCTGGGTGTCCACATCGTCAGGGGCAGGGTCCACCACCTTCCCGCTCCACAGCACCTACAGGATAAAGGAAGGAAATCCATCACCTTGATTTAATGCTTACGCAGTGATAGAAAACGTGCACTACGGTGAATCTGCTCTGCTGCAAAAACCCCATAACTCAAAATGCAAAGTGTCTCTTTAGTTAACTTTGGTAACAACTTACATTATCAATAGCGATGATGCCTCCCTTCCGCAACAGCTGCAGAGACTTTTCATAGTAGTTGTCATAATTTTCTTTGTCTGCATCGATGAAGACAAAGTCAAATGTTTCCGCCTCCCCAGCTGCCAGGAGATCATCTGGAACCAAAATGCGGACAAAGACCGGGGTTACACTTGCGATGGGAGGAAAATGTATGGAAAAGTCAACAGGCCGATTTCATCACATGGCTATGTTACCAGAAGGTCAGCGTAATGCCCCTTTAAAGCCAGGCCATGCTTGGTCATATGACTGCTTAAACCAGGAGGTGGCTAGCTGCCAGTGGGACTAGGTGAAGGAGATTCTATAAGCAGCGACAGGTAACACAGCTTCAAACCGCACATGGAGGAAAGAGAGCTTTAGGTGGGTTTATGACTGGGTTTATGCCTCAAGGCTTCTAGGGGACTCGGGATTAAAAACAAATGCAAAACAATGGCTCCTGAGAACATGTGCATTACTGTACCTAGAGTCTTCAGTGCTGGCTGGATGCGCAGATCAATTTTGTTCTCAACCCCCGCCTGTAAAGAAAAAGAATATTTTCATAAGATGCCATTCTCCACGGGTTTATATTCAGATGTCTTGCTTGAATGGATTTGCATGCATGACAATATTCTGCCATTATTGTGGCCATTTTTGAGTTGGCTTATGCAAACATGGTGCAGCTTCCAATCGCCCAGTTAAGCTCTTATCTGGATTAGAAGAAACCTAAACAAGATGTAGTGGTGTCAGCCTGGACACTGCTGACTTTAGGATCTCAGATTAATAGCATAGTTCTTATAGTATTCTGAATCTTGTGATTATTCATGTATACAGGGATATCTGTGGGATATGAAGAAGCATGTAAGCAGCTGTAGCTTGAATAAAAAATCTTAACCCAGATATGAGCTGGTATTGTGTGTTTATTAACAGTCATTAAGAGGGAGGTGGGGATCTGCGGCATTTCCAGGACTGGGAGCAGCTATCTATAAAAAATTCATCATGAAAAAAAAAAAGAGGAAGCAGATTTGAATGCTGTGCTGTCACTAATTCACAAATCCTTTTAACTGAACTTAAATTTAAAGGTAACACTTTACAATAACAGTACAACAATTAACGTTAGTTAACCTTAGTTAATTCTGTAATGGTTAATTAACTGTTAGTTAATGATTATTATGGCATTCACTAATGTTAATAATATCTACAATAACCCTTAAATAACATATAAATTAATACCTTAGCATGAACAGCATGAGTAAATGATTCTTAGACACATTAGTTAATGGTTAGTAAACTGTTACTTAATGTTCATTACCTGTTACTTAATGTTTATTACGGTATTAACTAACGTTAATTGTTGTACTGTTATTGTAAAGTGTTACCAATTTAAATGCCTTTGTGCTTGTTTCACTCAGTTTTAATAGGAATCAAACTTCAAATCATCCAAAAGGGACAACAACAAAAAATGTAGTTTCCACCTCCTCTGGCAGACTGGTAGATTATCACAAAGACGACATGAGTTGAACTTTTCTCTGTCACACATGCACATGCGCAGCTTTAAACAGACCTGTGTCTATTACCTGTGGTGCATG
>OMLB01058021.1:0-14242 GCA_900302555.1 Myripristis jacobus
TATATAGTGTGTGTGTGTGTGTGTGTGTGTGTGTGTGTGTGTGTGTTTTTGTGTGTGTGTGTGTGTGTGTGTGTGTGTGTGTGTGTGTGTGTTGCTTAGAAACTGACAATACTACTCACACTTATTTAAATGCTTATTTTTGGCAGTCCATAAACTGATGTCATACAAAGCTGAGTGAATGCAGGAAATAGTAGCCTATAGGCTGCTCAGCTCCCTGCAGATTACTTATGTAGACAACTAACTACAGCTGGCCAATGAAATGGAAAAGCCTACACACACACTTCCAGTTTGTTGGGCAAATCACAGTGGAAAGTAGCATTAATTGCGAAGTTTGATGTATGCTGACAACTTTATTTAAATGCGTTGTGTTGGGTTCATGTGAGTTGGTTGGTTCATCTGGATCCAGATGACAGTAGGTGTCTGCCTGTCTGTCAGCCTTTAAGCTGATCAAGCTGTATTAACCAACGCCTTCCTGAGACTTCTTGTCATATCCAGAGCCTAAGGCTATTTATAAACAGCTATTTATAGGATCCTAGAGTCATCTCCTTTATGACAGTAACAAGCTCACACTGTCTAGCTCATCTACATAATGAAGGTCTCAGGATCCATATTTGCTTTACAAGGATCGCCTGTCAAAATGTAGGCCTTACACTGCTGGCCCCCTTGCATTTAAAGGAATACACCAAGTTTTTGTGACATGGTCTGAAGTGATATGAACATGGACACTTAAATCACCCTTGATTTCCTGGTACATCACTGGCTGTGGGGCGCCAAGCTAACACACTTTAGCATATATTATAGGATCATACTAGTTATTTTGCAGGTTTAGCATAACATCTACAAAATGTATAGGCCTACTTCATGTTTCTGCTGATCTTTTCCCAAAGCAAGCAGACATATTTTAGAACCCCAATAAAATATTCCCTCCCTTTTATGCAACCATTAGTATCCATTCATTCCACTACAATATGGAAATTAACTTAATAATAAAGTCATAATAAAGTCCTCCACATTAGTTTTCCCAAAAGCAGCAGCACTGCTGTGTTTTGATGTTTTGAAATTTGGCAGGACAGAATGGTGCCTGCGGCAGGGAAAATAGTCCCTATAGGGAAATGTTTCCCTTACACAGCCAATTATCAGTTCTGTGGTTTATGAATGGCACTGACTTTGTTAACTGCAGAAGCAGAACATTACAAGGTCCGCATTTCAACCAAAAATTAAAATTTGAAGAGGGATGTTGATTATATGTATTGAAATCTTTAGAACCCCTGCATGATCTGCAAAATGGTTTGTCACAATGTAAAATGTAAGTAAATTATAATAATTGGTCCAAACATTCAAAATCACTGTTATGATCCTTGAACAAATGTTTAGTGATAGTAGTGATAGATACTTCTAGTGTCATCATTCAACAAAAAAAAATTAAAAATCACAAAGAGAGACTTTCTGTGAGACCTGCGGCACATCAGTCAGGATTATTCACCATTTCATTCTGATTTTTTCACATCTGAAATAATACTGGTAGCGTTCTATCACTCAGTATCGTGTGTGTCGAATTGTTACCATGGAGCAGTGGAGCCAGTGATCTGCTGAGGACACACTGATGATTTTGGTTGCTATGTTCTCATCACTTAATGACTAAGTCGACCAGTGGGCCTAAAAACTATCTCATGTCTCTGAAGCGCCCCCTCCTGCTTATGGCCCCTTTGGAGTAATGACTCTTTTCCCTAGACTAGCTGTGCCCATGCTGCCGCCCACTGTGTCATATATTTGCTGGTTGATGTTAAACTGTTGTTATTTAATGTTCCTCCTTACTTTAAAAAAAAAGGACAGAATGTTCCCTGCAAAATACCCAAAGTGGGGGCACGCTAAGCTGTTTTTAGCATGTGTGTCCGCTTTTTTCCTTCAGGCACCTCTCCCCGAAAATGTCTATGTACAGCCCCTGATTTGCATATTAAAGGAGCACTGGAAATGTATTAGCTTTTCTGGGTATTACAAAAAGTGAGCAGGCGTTCTACTACATTAGGGATTGCAATGCTGTCAGTAGGGTGGCCGCATTAAAGCCTATTAGATAACAGAGGGTGGTTACAAGATTACATCTGTTATCTCTCTTGTGGTGTCTCACTCTGTGTGTCGTTCTCTTTCTCTTGCTCTGTCTCTTCCCCCCTCTCTGGCTCTGTCTGTCTCTCTCTCTCTCTCTCTCTCACACACACACAGGCACACAAATAAAGACTTAGACTGGTGCTCAAGTTTTCACAAGAACCAAGTTGGAGAGTAGCTGCTTTATTTCCCAGGTCTGTCACCGCTGTAAAATATGTTACAATAGGAATGCAGTGAATCACTCACACAATGTATTGAACACATCACCAGATTATAGTCATATATTAAATGTAGATGTGCAAGAGAACCTTACTATAAAGGCTGGAGGTTTGTAAAGGTAATATAGTAATATAGTAAGTATTTATTTATTTATTGGTGGTATACCTGTGTTTGTACACATATCCACAACACATATCCTTTGTACATAAATATCCTATAATGTGCTAAAATACTGAACCAATAATATTATAAGTTACTTGCCAGTTTTTACATAATTGGCTTGTTAATTATTTTGCTGAATAAATTAATAAGCTAAACCAATAATTTGAAAACACCCACATTTCCTCAGTTTTTTCACATTCACTGTAGGCTATATTATCTATCCAATACAAAGGGATGAATCGAGTAAAGAATAATAATAATAATGATAATGAAGAATGAGTATAGTTACATTTTTAGTTTGGTCTATTTTCATGCCATTTGATAAAATAAAGAAATGTGATTCAAGAAGAAGCAGTTTAACAGAACATGAATGGCACCCGTTGCAATAAAATGTTCAGTGTTTTATTAAAATAAGCATGTAATTTTGCAGTGATGCATGTTTGAGTTTTGTTGCACACTGGGGTGGCTTTTTGTTACAAGGCTTATCTTCAACTTGTATGAATTCTAGCTCTATTTAATGGATATTTGAGTGAACTAGTGTGGAACAAATCTAATGGTGCAGTCTGTTTTTTTCCTCCTTGGGTGGATTTATTTAATATGTTACTTTTTTATCAAATACATGCTTTGAAAGTCATCACAGGGCAGCAATGCAGCAGGTCTGTAAACAGGAGTTAGCAGTCACTTTATGAGCACTGGAGTGTGGGCAGCTTCAGCTACCATCTTGAGAGGTGTGTGTGTGTGTAACTGGGGCAGTTGAGGTGTGTGTCAGCAGCAGAGTAAGCGGTGTAAAAGCACAGTGGTCAACAGCAAGAAGTATAAAAGTGTGTTTGTTCACTGCAGTAAACAGAGCAGCCATGAAGGTATCTCCAGTCTCTTTCTGCATGAAGAAAATCTTAACTTTATCTACGCCTCCCTGGGCTATCTTAACATTCTTAAAAATAGCTGCCTTACGCCCGGGCCAGCTGGTTCCCTCTACCTGTGTGTGTGTGACGGCTGCCTCACTGAACTGCCGCAGCCCCACGCAGAGTCCACACAGACAGCAGAGGTGCTGCGGCACTGCCACTGACAGCCCTGTCTGTTTACACTGAGTGTGCCTTTTCAATCGGCCAGTGTCATTTTTTTTCCCCTCCAGAACAGAAGGTCATAGCAACATGGGACCAAGACCGGCGTGTTCAGCATCCCTGAAAACCTGAGAGGTGGAGCTGAGGACCAGCACAGAGCTCAGACCGCTCCAGAAAATAGTTCTACTGTTGATAATAATTGTTTTCATTTGTGTGTGTGTGTTTGTTTTTAAAAAGTTAATGTTTTTTTTGTTTGTTTGTGTTTTACACTATTGGCTATCAGGCTGTAAAAATTCTGCTCCACATCATCAAAATCAGGCTTTGTTATTTTACCAGTTAGAGTTATTTTTCAGGATGTTAGCTGGGGGGAAGTCCACCTCAGTGTCAGGAGGCTAACAGTTAGCGTTTGGAGCGTCCAGCCAGCATCCAGCACTCAGTAACAATTAGAGGAAGTTGCACCACTACTGTCCTACACAACAGCTGGTTGGGAGTGGAATAATATCACATTTTTCAAATTGGTGAAGTATCCCTTTAACTTGAGGACACAACATATGCACACTAAAGTTGCATACTTTTTATGCACTTTAAAAAAGTGCCCAAGTAAATTTAAGTAAAAACTTGCACAGCCAGCATAACCATCCAAACCATTTTCTGAGATTTGGCGTTGAGGTTGCTGGTCAGGATGACGTTCCTATGGTGACCAGACATCCTGACTGGTCTGGGATCATCCCAGTTTCAAGCTGGGTGTCCCAAGTCCCAAATGTCTGTAAAACACTCTAATGTCCCAGTTTTAAACATTCACTACCAAATTGTCCCTGTTTTTCACTGTTCATGCCCATAATTCAAACCCAACCTACACATATTATTTACCAGAAATTATCAGCCTTTTTTGGGCTGAATCTAATGGTGCCCGAGTCAAAGTGGTCTGACCTCTTTGCCTCTTTGCCAGCAGATCCCAGATCCCCACAGAAATGTCCTGATGTACAAGCACTTTATGGATGTCGTTGTTCCCACATTTTTAAACAAATACAAACATATTATACCTCAAAATGTTCAGCATTTTCTGCTGAACCTAATGATGCCAGGTTCCAGACAGCTGCAACAGAAGCTGCATACTGATGCTAGACGAGCCCTGTGGCTCTCCATATGTCAGCTCTCAGTTATGTCACACTAATAATAGTAATATACCTTGATAAATCATCCTCTGAGCTTTTACCCGCAGTTAGATTTCCTCAACAAATCTAACCTTTATAATTTTTTCAAAAGCCTCATCAAACTTTATCTTTACCAGTGAAATCTATTTGAATAATACAGAAGTGGCTAAATTTCATCTGCTTCGGCGGCAATCCAACTATTGAATGGACATTATCAGTTGTAATCACTTCGTGGTACCTACCTGGGATTGAGTTGGCACACAGAGTGAAGGCCCATGTGACTGACCCATCCACCACCCTGACCAGACTCTTCTCTGTCCTTACATTAGATCACAGCACATCTGGCTCCAGGGTCCCATCTGACTGGCTAAGTCAGATGGATGACAGGAGTAGATGCTAACAGCTTCTGATCCACTAGAAGGTGCAGCAGGGAGCTGCTAACTCATACCTGTGGGGGGTTGATGACTGATAACGTCCGTTCTGTGGTGTGATAACCATTGAATCAGGTGTGAACTGAGCAACTGCTCTGAAAAACATATTAAGTTGAGCAGGTGTTGATGCAGGTGTTAAAACAAGGTGTTACACATACAAAATAATAAAAATTAGTGTACAGCTAACTAAAACAATTGAACTTTATGTATCTTCTTCATTCAAATGAACTGAGATGAGAGGACAAGGTCCACACTGTGCAATTCCAATACTGTCCGCAATATAGTCAATTATGGACTTGAAATATATTTCCCTGCCACTCCAGGACTCTGTAGATTCAGATTCTCAGTGGATAAATAACTTAAATAAGAGGAAGAAGGGCCAGACTTTATTAACAGAAACAACTGGAGCTTTTAAGAGCACATCTGTCTTTCCTTTTGTGTTGCTTTCAGACATTTTATTCTTGTCAACATACAACAGCATATAAATCATAAAACATACTTCATAAACAAGCATCATGACACACAGTGACAAAACAAAACGAGACGAAAAAGACGCATACAGAGGATATTCAGATTCACCATCATACTATCTAATACAATGTGGTGTGGCTTGCCCTTGTAAAAATGTGTTCTGGTCATCCTTATTCAGGCTTTGTATGACAGATTGCCAAACGCTTAGAAAACATGTAACCTCCCTGTAATCTTGTAGGTCAACCTCTCAGATGGGAAAAGGTGTCGCAGATTTTTCAGCCAGCGAGACAGATCTGGTTTATCCTCCTTGACCCAAAGTTGAAGAACTGGTAATCTTGCCAAATACAAGAAAAGTGGAAGTAATAGCTGAAGGACGCATATGAGTGGGCACAGCTGAGTGTAATCCCGAAACAGGGCTAACCTGTAGGGCTATCAGTGATGGCTGATATCAAAGTTTCAACAGCTTTCCAAAACTGCTGAATCACAGGGCAGGACCAGATCATAGGTCAACCCTGTCTCCAATACAACTAAACTGCATTCTTAATTATTAGGGGAGAAAGTATTTGTCACAGATTACATTTGTTTCTGATGCATCACTAATGTTTCTATCCATGATTTTAGACATTTTTGTTACCTTTAGACACCAAAACTACTTGGTTAAGGTTTAGTTAAAGGTCAGGTTTGAGCATAAAAACCTTTTGGTTCCAGTAACATTATGTAACTTTTCCAAAAAAAAAACAACCACCACTGTTGCTTATCGATTGTTTGACCCATCCAGGCACAGCCCTGAAACTAAGGGATTACAAAAGTGATACGTTCCAAACAAACATAATCCACGACAAAAATACAGTCCTCTTGAAATGTAATTGAGAATGCAGTTTAGCTGTATGAGAATGTGTGAGTTATATATTTATGTAGCCATAGACATATAGATGGCGCCGTCCCCGCAGAGAGATGGATGTTGTTGTAAAGGTTGTCTTGTGTGAGTGCAGTGCTGCCAGAAACAACTTTTCTACCATTTCTCACCTGTCAGTTTGAGCTGACAGCTAATTTCAGGAGAATTCGTCTTGAATGTAATATTTAGAGGGCTAACAACTGGAGAGAACGCCTTTTATTTTATAAATAAAAATATAGGCTATAGTGTGCCACCTTCAAGCTTGCTGTTTGCTGAAGGGCAGCTTCTAACACACCTGTGGTGGAAAACCTAAAAGAAAGACGGAGTAACACTTTATTTGAAGTTGTGGTCATAAGACTGCCATAACACTGTCATAATCGTGATACGATAGCTGTCAATAACATCAATGAATATTTATGACTGCTATTTACCGGTGTAACTGAGCTGGCTTATTATTTTCGGGAGGCTGGGATTTACATTCTCGGACAGAAAAAGCCCGGAAAACGTGACAAGTGTGATTAATGTCACAGCAGGGCAGAGAGGCAGCCAGCACTTTCAAATGGGGGATAACAAATAATGACTGCAATCTCAACATACACTCATTTTTTACCAAACTGCAAACAGACTTGCCTTGACACCTGTTATTTTAGTGTTAACTCATGATACACACACATGTTCATTTGAACAGTGCATCAGTTAATCCAAAATTAAGTAAAATTCAAACCGCTCACTGTCAGCGTTGCCAGTTAAGTAGCCATGAACAGTGTGTAGGCCTGTATTTAAGCTGGATGTGTGTTTGGGTTACTCATAACATTTTTCGTTTGACTTTGTGGAGTTATCGGCGACTCTGACACAAAACCATGTTCAAATCATAACTCTGCCGTCTGCAACGTCTCCCTCTGCTCTACGCTTCCTGTGTTTTGCTCACAGGCGACTTTAAGGCCAAATAAGTACCGTGAGCTTCTGCTCCATCTGTTTCCAGGATGTGACTCAACTGGAATTAACCAGCATAGACGGGAAGCAGCCTTATACCCAACCAAATTCTACGTTGGTGCCACATCTATAGAGACAGTAACTTGTCCATGCTGCCATAGTAACCTGACTGATGCAGTTTTATTTTCTGTGCAAAAAAAAAAAAGTCAGAGTTCAAAAAATGTGAGGGGGCTGGGCATGACGCCACTGATGACTGCTGCCATTAAGTGCCTCTTGGTCAGTTATGTCACAAGATGACATAATTAACCAAATGAGGCTGAGAGACAACAGTCACAAACAGGCCTCTTTATGACAGCTGTCATGTCACAGTTCTGTAATATTGTGACAATACTGTATCAGACAATATTGTATCAGACATAACTTCAGACAAAATGATACCAAAGAATTTGAAAAGAAAAGAAATGGTTAAAATATGTAACACTTTCCTTATAAATGGTTGGAAACATACAGAACGGGACATCACATCATTGTAATTTGATGATGGATGACACTGTTGGCCTCAATTTCTTTTGTTAAATGGAAATATTATATGGTTTTAGAAGAAAAATAAAACACCTTGAATCTCCCAACATAACAACTAAAGTCTTTGATGATTCTTTGGAGGTGTTATATTATTTTAGTTAAAAATAGTTCAAAATACAATGTGGTACCTAGTCTTGTAAGGGGGGTAATTGCTGGTCAGTGTAGCACTGCAATGTTATTTGTTATAATATATCATATTTTCTAGCTGTTTCAAGAGACATTTTATTACATTAATTCCTCAAACAAGCAAATAAACAGGGCTGAGTAATGTATGACATTAACAGGTTTTATTACAATTTCAAACCATTTAGAGACATTTTTATTACATTTTGACAAATTATCACATTATGCGGGTGGATATTACATTATCAGCTGCTACGCGGCATTGTGAAAATATTCTCTGCATCCGTCATGGAAGTTTCACACTAATTCTGCGAGCAGACAAAAGATCAAACACTCAGAGGTGTTGCTGCTCTGCGGAGAAGACAGTTATTGTTGACAGCATTCACACTGTAAAGCTAATGTAACTCCTAATGTATTCATCCTTGCTGCCAGTAAAGCAGTCTCCGGCAGCAGGAAGGTGGGCGTCTATTCGGTGTGCTGGGCGAGCAGTCAGATAATTAGAGGCCTCTGTTTCATAAGCCATTTGAATGGAGCTCTCAGCGGCTCCGGTGCCCCCACCTCACTGATTTCAATCTACCATTTGTGACGACAGCTAAAAGCACCTGACATTTCCCTCACTGGCAATTAATGCCCAGGCCGGTGCACTTTCCACTGTTTGGAGACAGTCAAGGTCCCCTGTCCAACTACGCTTAGTACACTGAGACTTGGGCTGCTATCTTTAGTCCCGCAGCCAGACACACGCATATACCTGCTGTGGTAGAAGCGGTACAAGACTCGAAAGTGGCCTGAACGTGTGCCCGACTGTCAAACAGCAAGATGTGACAATCAACATACAGTCACCTAAATTAAACTGAAGATGGTCTAGTAGTTTTTAGCATCATAATGTACAGTTACAATAAACTGATAATCACTCATCATATAATTGGAAGCCATATCCAACACACATTTACACGAGAACGCATATCTAATATAATCCATAGGCCGCAGAAATCATGTCATTTATCTCTGATTTGTTTGGATTTTTGAGACTCGTGGATTTAAAAAAAAAAAATAGATTGACTATGAGAGAAGCAAATGGGATTTTCTGAATTCCCTCAAAATAATTAATGGCATTTGGATGTTTGGCTGTCTATTACAAAAGGAACCTTTTCATGACATTACATTTTCATAACCTGAACACAATCGGTGTGGTTTTAAAAAGCTGACGGCTAAGTGGTTAGCCATCCAGTTATTCTCCTCCTCTTAATATTTTTTGTTGTTGTCTTTGAACGAAAGAAATGGGCATGGAAATTTAAAGCTGCAGCAGAATTCAGTGGGTTCTGTCCCAGTAATAATAAAGCAATAACGTTTTGGGCAAAATCCCCTTTTTCGGACTTCTCCAGACTGAGACAAGATGTTGGATACCATTTTCACCTCTGTACATCCAGTGGTTGGGTTCCTCTGGGTAGCATTTTGTGTTAGCTTAGCATAACGACTAGAAGTCTATGGGAGTCATTAGCCTAGTTCTGTCAAGAAAAAAATAAACCTTAGAGCAACTCTGAAATTTACAGTGTATCGTGTGGATTTGAAATACATGTCTTGTGATTTTTTTTTTGTTTTAGGAGTTAATTAGATGGCAGGAACTATAATGGCTGAACACATGTACCTGAGCATTGACTGATCTGTGCACAACTGAAGGTATAGTTATGTGTATTTTTTTTTTAATTCCAAGACATGTATTTCAAATCCACATGATGCACTGTGAGAATAAGACAGCTTCGGAGTTGCGGTAAGGTTTATTTCACTTTGTGGGAGCTAGGCTAATGACTCCCATAGCCTTCAAGTCTTTATGCTCAGCTGACACATAATGGTAGCATTCCCTTAACACAGAAATGTGCAGATAAAAACACCCCAAAAATAACATGAAAACCCTGTGGCTTTTCCCAACAGAGAAAGGTTGGCAAAGGTTTGTAGTCAACATCGTGTCTGATTTCTGAGGCGGTGTATGCAGTCAATCTGCAATTTAAAAAAAAGTGACACTAGTTTACACTTTGCTGTTCTTTCATTTGCATCCGTTTTGCTGTTGTTGCTGCTGCTATGTCTTCCCTGGCCTGCGGCTGCCAGTCTCACCTTGACAGCCTTAAGCAGATCAACTCTGGCCACACCCACAGGTAGTGATCTACCCCCCAAACATCCCAGCATCACTGAAAAGCCACTTTCAGGAAAACAAGTGGATTTTAGACCTAATTCCATAAGGTCAGAGACAGAGACTGATTATCTACAATGCAGTCTGTTTATTTTTAGGCCTATTACACAATTCCCATATCAAGTGCAGGTGTAGGTGTATGTATAAAACCATTTTGAATAAATGGGTATGTACACATATGTGTCTGTGTGTGCATGCATATGTATACTGTATCTGTGCGTACACTGGATACCTCTTTCCTTATTTAAGTATTGATTGATTGATTCAGTTCATTAGCTGGTTGGCAGGAGGAGGGCACTTTGGAGGCAGACAGGACCATCCTACCTGCACTGATACAGCTGATTGATACAACTTTGTTAAGGTCACACACAGTTTAATTTGGGGGAGCAGGCATGATTGCGATCCTTCCCCAGGCGCCTCTTTCTCCATCAAAGTTACATAACAAGTGTTCAGAGGACAGGGCTTTTTTTTTTTTTTTTTTAAAGATTTCATCTGTACAATTTCATGAATTCACAGCAGTTGGGAAAGGTTGACAAGGTGGCGCAGCTTAACTTTCCCGCTGGAGGCTGGCCTGCAGTCAGTGCATTTATTGATTCAAAGTTAAGAGAAAATGTCAATGCTCTGCAAAAGGCGGTGGGTAATACATTTGCACCTAATAAATACAGAAGAAAACTGCCATGCAAATGACGCAACACACTGCTGACTGCTCCAGACGATGACGCGTTGAGAGGGGAACAACTTCAAAGAATCAGCTCATGGATCACTTCATGACTTGCAGATTAACACAAACAGAGCAACACACAATCTCACTCTGACTTGGTCAAAATATGTCAGTGTTGAAGCTGGACGTGTCGTGGGAGCTAAACCCACCTGAACTGAGTTTACCCACTTTTGTGAAATAAGGAGGGGTTTTTTTTTCAGCTGATGAAAGACTATGATTAAGATTCAGGGCAAACATTAAAGTAGAGTAGTATTAGACTGATGTGACTGGCTTTTTTCTGGCATAATACACCTGATAGTTTGTAAAACATACTCTATGCACAAGTGGTACAGGATTAGTGATTGGGCCGTCTACAATTTGCTAATCAGCCCAACAGGGGGATTGAGGATAGAGTGTGGATCAGGCCGCATATTTTTGGCTGAACCTGACCCAAGCCGAGGTAACCGAGCCCATCCCGAACTCAACAGCCATTTTTTTTTGTGTTTTAACCTGACCCAAGCCCAAGATTTTGCTTGTCCCCCATCGCTAGGTTACATTCCCCCCTTGAAATAGCCTACGTGTTGTCTTCAGCGTCATCACGTTAACTCCAGCACGATACAAGAAGGTGCCCAGAACAGACAGAAGGTCTATCATTTTCATCTTTTCCACACTGGAGTTTCACTAAAATAATGCCGACCTGATCAAACCTGGCAAACTAAATTTTTGTCCTAACCTTGCCCGACCCATCTGGCTGGGTTCGATGGGTCACAAGGGGTCCCGAAGGGTCCCGACGGGCTCAGGTCGGGTATCCACGCTCTAACTGAGAATGCCAGTTTAATTAGGAGTACCTAGTCTACACAGAGTTTCAACTTCTAAAGCTCAGTCTAAGAATTTTTTGAGGGTGATTCTTCCTGTTTCTAATGCTATGAAGCCACATATCATGACTCAGAGGCTGCAACAGAATTGTCCCTAGATGCAGGTTTGATTCTGTAGCTAGTGAACTGTCAGAGCCACAGTTCAGCAGGTCAGACTGCGTCATTCATTGCAACCAGCAAAACTGCCACCAACATCCTCCCCCGTTAAGTGTCATATTAGGTGTACAGCTTTAGTCAGCCTCCTCTCTGTCTTGTAGGAATTTGTTACATGATGTGAAAAAGTCTCTGAAATACCTCAGAGACAGAAAGATGTCCAAGCAGATTTTAGAATGGAGTCCACACTTTGCTTGACAACCATCAAAGGCCAGCCCACACAGTCATTCAGGGACTATAAATACCTTGGTGTTGTTCTTGCCTGTAAGCAGCAGTGAGCAGAACTTATCTGTAAAACAGGGGCAGCAGAAGCAATATTCTTTTAAAAAGCCGGCCTGCTTTAATGTTGTGTTCCTTCACGCTTAAAATATGTTTTACAGTGCTTTTGTGGTGGCTGTTTTAACCTGTTGCATCATCTGTTAGTTTGGCAATGCAACAGCAGAGCGAAAGAACATACTGAGGAAATTTTTAACCACTGCCAAACTGCTAAGGACTCGGCTGACTGGTCAGCATGAGATTTATTGAGCCAGATCCCTCAGCGAAGCAGACAAACTACTGTCTGACCCCCAGAATGTAAACTGCTATGTTTGGGTTGCTGCACGTTTCTGACCACCAGCTTATCAAGGAGAAAAACCTTCAAAACATTCATTTACATGTAAGGACTAATCAATGAGTAGGTGTGCATTCAATGTTTTTAAGTTGCCTCCGCAAAAGTGCCTTAAAACCATTAAAGGCACACCTGCGAGTTGATTATCCTGCTTATACCATGGTCATTTACCAACAATATACAGGAAAGTGGAGGAAACAATACAAAAAATTCCATTGTTCAATCAATAACTCCGCTGTGTCATAGTTGATAAGGAGTAAGCTTTGACAGCTGTGCTTTTCAATGTTGCTATGGTTACACGTTGGCTAGTGGATGATTTTAGAGTGGTGAATAAACGTGAGCTGAACTGCGTGTACAATGGTATTAACACACACCTGCTGGCCAAACAGAAGAGAGTATTCACCTCGACCATGGTATAAGTTATTGCACTAATTAATCCATTGTTGCACCTGGGTGAGAATAGTCAGATGGCTGCTATTCAGCTATTTACACTGGGCCCCCTCGCTCCCCACCCCCCACTCCTTATTGTTTTGTATTATATTAATATATTCCTTATCATTATGCTTATTCATTATTACCTTCACTGGCAGACAAGACAGACTATCGTGCCATTCATGTAGAGATTTTGGAGTGTGTCTGTGGGAAAGAGTATCTGTGAGGTCAGACACTGCTGTTGGACCAGAGGGCCTGGCTCGCAATCTCCATTCTAGTTCATCTCAAAGGTGCTGGATGGGGTTGAGGTCAGGGCTCTGTGCGGGCCGGTCAAGTTCTCCCACACCAAACTCAGCCAGCCATGCCTTTATGGAGCTTGCTTTGTGCACTGGGGCTCAGTCATGCTGGGACAGAAGAGGCCCTTCCTTCTCCAAACTGTTTCCACAAAGTTGGAAGTAGAGAATTGTCCAAAATGTCTCGGTGAGCTGAAGCATTAAGATTTCCCTTCACTGGAACTGAGGAGCCGAGGTCCCAGAAAAACAAGCCCATAGCGTTATCCCTCCTCCACCAAACTTTACAGTCGGCACAATGCAGTCAGGCAGGGAACGTTCTCCTGGTGTTCACCAAACCCAGACTTGTCCATCAGACCACCAGATAGAGAAGCGTGATTGGTCGCTCCTCAGAATACGTTTCCACCGCTCCAGAGTCCAGTGGCGGCGTGCTTTATACTGCACCATCTGACGCTTGGCGATGCGCTTGGTGATATAAGGCTTCCTACCATGAAGCTCCCGGCTCACAGCTTTTGTGCTGATGTTGATGCCAGAGGAGGTTTGGAGCAGAGCGTCGGCCACTTTTACGAACTATGCGCCTCAGCGCTTGGCTACCCCACTATGTAACTTTACGTGGTGCTGCCACCTGGTGGCTGAGTCGCTGTGGTTCCTAAACGCTTCCACTTTGCAATAATCCCACTTCCATCTGAATATCTAGGAGGGAAGAAACTTCACCAGTTGATTTGTTGCAGCGATGGCATCCTATTACATTACTATTACAGCAGCACGCTGGAACTCAGTGAGCTCTTTAGAGCGAGCCTTTCTGTCACAAAAAAACTTTGTTTGTTAAAATTTGGCTGTCTTGCAATAAAAAAATTTGGGGTAGTTTT
>OMLB01058022.1:0-10912 GCA_900302555.1 Myripristis jacobus
TCTCTTAACCCTTTCATGCATGAACTATGAAAGCCTGAGTCCAGATTTTTTTCTTATGTGTTTTTACACTTCTTAGGGCATGAATATTTCTGTGAGTCTCCATACTTCTTTCAGGATGCAGGACTGGTATTACCATGTCATTCTACTAGTATTAATATGTATTCAGCAACAAGAACTGACAGTCTCTGCATAAACCTCAATGTAGGGGAGCAGCAGAGAGCACTCTAACAGCTGATATGCAATTCCACCATAGAAACCATTGCATTTAGGAGAAAATTATTTTAAACAGCTGTCCACTGTAGTGACCGCTATGCGCCAGAGGGTTAATACTGTGTTCCAACACCTATTGCAAAGTCCATGACTTAACCTCCTCTGTCTTCAGAATCTGCACTAATCTACCACACCTTTAAGTGGATCAGACATTTCATCCTGATTTATCTGGTATGGAATTAGAAGGTATTTTTATGTTTTATTTTAGAAAAATCAGCAATTCTCAACCTACCTCCTTTGGGGCCGCATCTGAAACTCCTGTGTTTCTAGAGGCTTCTGCCTGGGCTCTCAGTCTGGTCAGAGGTGGACCAAGGGCAGGTGGCTCAGACCTCACTGGAAGTGTGGAGCCTGGCTTGTATTTAAATAGTTGGGATGAAACTCTAGAAGGAGGCAACAGTGATCTGGCAGTGGGGACTGTTAAGAATGTCTTTCGGTCACTGACTATGTTTGATGGTGCAGCAACCTGGGTGACTGGCTTGCTGGGGCCATCCCCATACAGCCTTTTCTGCACCTCTGAGGGTTTGCCTGCTGTGCGTTCAGCAACTAAGGTCAACATTTTGCAATCAGGCATGGGTGTAGATGTTTCCAAAGGGTATGGCCTCAAATCTAGGGAGTCATCCAAATTGAATGTGTCTGTTTTTTTGCTCTCCACATTCATGCTTTGATGGTCCAAAGAGTCAGAAAGTCCATCTGTAACAGGCATGCCTGTTTGTGAAGGTTCTTTGTTCTCATCTCCTTTGGCTCCAGAGACTACAACAGGTTTGTCTTCCAAAGTGCTGTCACAGGTATCAGGCTTCATGGCATTAGCCTCTGCGCCAGCTGCTGTACCATTAGGTTTTGACAGTCCTGGAGGATGGGCTTCAAAAGTGCTGTTTTTAGAGATGGTAGTTGGGTTACTGAGCCTAGGAGGAGAGGGCATGTCCAAAGAGCTCTGGAGACTCACACTTGAGCTTGTGTCTGACAAAGCAGTGTTACTAGTGGGCTTAAAAAGAGGTTTAATATCTAAAGTGTTGTTTTGGGGGCAAGCTTCTGCTAAACTGGTATTGCTGTTGGACTTTTTAACAGACTGCATGTTAAAAGTGTTGTTCTGGAGTGCACAAGTCTCTGCAGCTGAGAAGGTCTGACTGATAACAGGACAGGTTTCAAAGGTGTTCTGAGAGACTGGACTGTTTTCACCTTCAGCCTCACTCTCTGTGGTGGGATTAGATGGGGGAGGAAGTGAGGTGTTGCTCTGAGGGCAGGATGTTTGAACAGCAGTGTCTATATTGCTGTGGATGTCCAGCTTGGATGTCTGGACAGTGGTAAAGGTACTGTTCATATTTGGTTTAAGGTTAGCTTGTAGCATCTCGCTCGTTACTAAAACATCAGGGCTGGTTAGCGACTTTGTGTTGTTGGATTCCACAGCATTGGAGCTCTCCATAGGTTCAACCTGAAGTTCAAAGGTGCAGTTCTTTGAGTTATCACACTCCATATCAACAGTAGACGACATGGATATGACAACCTGAGCAGACTTGTCACTAGAGGAGCTTATGTCGTGGGTGACGTTGCCAGTAAGGCTGCTGGACGAGCCTTCAGCTGAGCTTTGACTCATAACCGATCCGGCGTTGTCTGTCATGTTTTGGTTGCTGACTGCAGATGAAGGTTGACTGTTTTTCAGACTATCCACCAGAGAAATATCCTGAGATACAACCAAGGAAGCTTGGACACCGCTGCAGTCATTCATGGTGTTTTTCTCCACACGCTGGGCAAAGTTGTCACTAGATGAACTAATGTTTTGGGTGGCATTGCCAGGAAGAATGATAGACAAGTTTTCAGCTGAACTTTGAATCATGGTTGACCCTGTGACCCCTGACACGGTTTCTTCATTCACCTTTGACGAAGGCTGTCTGATTTTCAAACTATCTACTGTAGGAGCATCCCGAGTGACTTCCAAGGAAGCTTTGAGGGAGCTTGCATCATTTAGTGTTATGTTTCCCGCTCTTGGAGTTAGCACTGAACTCATCTCAGACTCCAAGGTTAGAGAAGAGCCTAGATCTGAGTCTGGATGTTTATCAGCAACCTCCTCTGATTTCTTGGCCCTCTCCTTCACACATACAGGAGTCAGAGACAATACAGAGGGGCTAGCCATTAGCATAGTGGAATCAACGGTAAGATCCAACAGAGTAATCTCCTCTAGCATAAGATCAGGATACCTCTGACTTAATGCATGGGCAGAAGGTCCAACAGTGCTTTGTGTGGCAGGACACTGGCTGATGCTTTCCCTTACTTTGCTGCAGTTGTCCGTGATATCATGGTAAAGAGAGGGTGCATTCAGATCAGGACTTTTTCCATGTTCCAAAGGCTCTGGAGACAGAGAGTTTTTACATTTCACACCAAAATTTAAATATTTGAAAATTGGCGTTAGAGCAGTTTGGAGACTGGACATCCGTGATTTTGCTTTGACTCCACTGTGTGAAGCTGGGGCTGCAAAGTGACAGCTGTCAGAGAGAGGCTTAGTTTCTCCACTTGGCTGCATGGAGGAACATCCTACCATGTCTGCAGCTTGGATCTGGGGTTTAACAATGCCTGTAGCACTGACATTTTGAGGTGGAATATTTTCACGGCATTCATCTCCCTCATGTGTTTCAGGATCACTACCAGACGATGCTTGCATTGTTGTCTGACTAGCCATGCCAGACTCTTACTGGTACTTCCACACAAAATTGATCAGGTATTCTTGTTTGCTGACTCGACGCACGATATCTGGACAGCTTGGGAAGTACCAGCAGTTCTTCTTAAATCCTCTGTGAATGTAGATTGAATTGCTCATTATGAAGACAGAACTTTTTTTCCCTCTTAAAACAAACTATGGAAACTGAAAAGTGTTGCTGCTATTGCCAGGCACATATTTCATAAAGTACATGGAGCATGAAACTAGAATTACAACCCAGGCAATGCAAGAGTGAGAGCGAAGGGTCAGCTGGACATTCTTTCACTTTTTTGTTGTTTATATCAGCACCTCAAACCAATTCAGTTCACCACTGGCCTGTATATACTTGTCTTTGGTGAAAACTTGATGATAGCTGGACAAGCGATTCTGGATCGTTTTGTCTCATTGCTAAATTCTAGCTTAGGCTACTGCTTTCCACCGTTGACAAAAAGTGAAAATAATTTACGCCAACAAAGCTAGCATAACATCAAACCACGTACTAACGGCCAGATTGCCGTTTCATACACATTTCATTAACACTGCTGCATTTCGACTAAACTTGTCCGGAGCAGTGCTGATCAAAGATGCTAGCCATGCACTATTATCTCTGTCAATTGTAACGTTAAGTTAGCTTGGTAACGTTAAAAGAGCAGCGACAACCGGCTTACCGTGTAAAACGAGCTCCTCTTGGACGTCGTTACAAATGACTGACGTTTATTTTACGCACCTAGCTAGTACTTTAAATAAAAAATAAAAAAACACCGTCTGTTGTCACTATGAAAGAATGTAGATAAGTTTAATGAAACCACATTCAAACTTTCAACGCACTGCTCTCTGCTGGTTTGAAAATAAGCGCACTTGACAACTCATTGGACGAAATCCTTCTTCCTCGTCGTTTTGTTTTTACGGCAGCTGGCATCCAGTTTATAGGTGCACTACCGCCACCTTCTGCTCCGGAGTGGAGATCAGACATGAGGCAACACTCTACATCCCTTCACCAAAAACTATATTATCTACCCATTATCCATTATCCATTCTATCTATTTATCTATAAAACGTTTACCATGTCAACACATTTTCCTCCCTCCCACTACCTACCCTTGTAACTTTGCCAATCTTGAATTTGATATTTATGCCTCCCTTTCCTGTATTTTCACTCACGCACATGGGCCCAGAGTTACAGAAATCACTTCCTCGCAGATCCCCCAAATTTTCCTTTAACATCATCATCTACAGCAAGCAAACTTTTCACAGCATCTTAATTGTCTTTTTACTTTACTGCCCATATGGCACAGGTCAGCAGTTCCCAACCTGGGGTTCGGGGACCCCAGGAGTCCTTGAGGGAGTTCCAGGGGAATTTTTTAATTTCGCTATTATTTCATTGACTACAAGTTGAGAGAATGTATAAGAATGGCTATTCTGTTCATAGGTGTCACACTATTCACTGTTAATCTGCCAATCTACAGTATAAACAGTTATGGAATAACTAAATCTTATCAAATGGGGATCCGTGAGATTATGTCTTATCAAATATGGGTCCAAAGGTTAAGAACCACTGGTATCGCTCATGACTAAATTAAAGGAAACCTTATCTGGACAGCTGCCACAATCATCTACTTTCCCTCACTATTCTTGTCTCTGATTGACAAAGTGCCTCACTTCCCCTCAGCCCATTCCCCTCACTTTTCTGCTGTCATCCTTTCAGTTCCTTAATTGAATTTTTCATATTTGGTCCTCTAAAACACATTAATGCTACCAACAAAAGTTTCCACAGTCCAGAACCATGCCTTGCATCTCTTTATCAGAAAATATCTTTCTTTAGTCATTTTATTACACAAAATAAAACAAAAGACAAGAAATACAAATGATAAGCATATGGGTATTGTATTCAATTGTTTGAGAAATACATAAAAAAGAAGACCGGTTACATCATATTGTCAAATATTTACATTAGGCATTTCCATTAACCGTCTTCTCACTCTTTTGCTGTTTTCTTCAGTTTGCTCTTGAGCTCAGACATAAGTGGATTTCCAAATCTGGTAAAAACAAGAGAAAACAAATATTAATCATAAAATGTTTAAACACAAGATACCTCACCTGTGCTGAATATAACAATGAAAATATCCCAAGAATATATAGAGAATATATAACTGTTTTTACCCTGGGTGTTTTGGGGGCATCCATTTAGGTTTGTGTTCAGCCTCCTCCTGTTTGGGAGCATCATCCTTCACTTCCGGCTCTGCCTCAGATTTCTGTTGAATAGGTCACATTTAAATACAATGTACACTCAACACAAGTCACAGTATGGCATTAATTCAAAGATTATTCATAGTACCTGTGAGGAGCCTTTTGCATTATCTTCATCCTTTTCCACTCGCTGTGTCATTTTTAAAACAGGAAAACCAGCACCAAGCCCTGAATAACATGACATTTATTATAACATTTGAACTGATTATAAAGACGAATTTGACACCATATGATATAATATAAGCCTTTCCTGACTGGTGACTTGACCTACCTGGCAGTTTTATTCCAATGCCCAAGCCTCCCAAAGGCACCCCTGCAATGGCTTTGACCGGCGGACGCCCAGAGGGTTCGGGCTCCACAGATGGCATTTGTAGAAGGGAGCGGGGGTCTTTTGGTGGCCTTACATGACGGTTTTTAACAGCAATTCTTGATCTTTGAGCAGTGGAGTCTAATATAGAGGCATATACCTGGCAAAATTAAAAACAACACATTTATAGCATTAAAATGACATCCTCTCGATGACACACTCATGTATATATATGATTGATTGAAGCACTTCTATGTTCAGTTTATTTAAATATGTTAAAAGAGAAGTGACACCTCAAACTGATGTCCAGATTTTGTCCTTGGTGGCCCCGTCTGCTCCTCTGTGGTAAATCCAGGTAATGATTGAGCAGTCGCCTCCGACTCCCCAGGCTGTGCTCGGTCCAGTGAGGGATAACTAAGTTGATGCTGGGTTTCAGGACAGGTCCCCCCATGTGAGCCATCCACCAACACAGCCCAGGTGTCCGACTCTGTGTTTTCCCTCTCTTCATCCTCTGTTTCACTGCACTGTCCAGAATCATCTCGTTTGATTTCCCGTGGAAGCTCAGACACCAACTCAAGAGTCTCATCTTTCATTTTTGCTACTGATTCGACACGTGGATCTTCAGCCTCTTTATGGTCAGTTTCCTGGGCTAGTATGGACTCTGCTGTTATCTCAAGATCAGTCTCCTTCATTAATCCTGTTTCACTTTCCACTGATTCAACTTCCTCTGTTTTACTTTCTTCTTGGGATTCATCTGGAAACTCACCATGCCTCTCCTCTGACAATTTAACTTTTGAATGAGGGGCATTCCCTAGAAATCCAGTCTGAGTTGTTTCCTCTCCAGGTATTGCATTTATGGGCTGATCCTCCTCAATATATGCCTGCATTGCCTTGGCACTTTCATTCATTAATATGTCCTGAACCAACATCCCATGCATGTCTTGAAATGGTTCTGTATCACTTAATGTCAGTAAGTGAGTCTCATTCTTTGGTGTGCCCCATTCATCTGGGGATTTGTCCAAAAATCCAGACTCTGTTGATGACGTTATCTCTGTGTCACTCATTGATCCAGACTCAACAACATTTGAATCCACTGATTGCTCTATCGGCCCCTCTCTCGGTTCGTTTGGTACTTCTTCTGATGGTTGCATTTCGATGTCCGTTTGCGGTCCAGGCTCCTTCTCTTCCAGTGGTTCCCTTCCTGTTGATTCACTGATAATTTTAGGCTCAGTGTCATCAGTGTCCTCCATCAATACTGTCTCTATCTGCATGTCAAGTATTTCATCAGTCTCATTTGTGTGTTCAAAACCTGAGCTACCCTCTAAATCTGACACATTTTCTGTTGTTCTGTGCTTTGCCATTTCGGTTTCCATTGACATCATATCTGTATTTTCAGGTTTGGACTCTGGATCAATCTCTATCGACTGATCAGACAATTCAGTGTCTATCAGTGTCTCTTCAATTCTGGTCTCAAATGCTATGCTTGATATTTCATGTTTTGTCTCCACTGATTCAATTGGTGGCTCAGTGTTTGCATCTCCAGATAATTCAGGTTCAGTTTTGTTTTCTGATTCACTTTTTTCTGCATAATCCTCCACTCCAGAACCGATGTCCCCCATATCAAACCTTGCAGCTTCCATTTCTGTTGCTGTGTCTTCTAGCTCTACATTATTATCCTCGAGCAATTCTGGGTTTTCCTCAAGTGAGTCTCTTGGTTCAGAAATGTCCTCTAGTGGAGAAGAGGTCCTGCTGCTGCTCTGCTCTGCTATTGTAGCATCAATTGATTCATCAGAGAATCTCGTCTCTGTCATCTGCTGTGATTCAGTCTCAGAGGATTTCAAAGGTTCGTCTGATAATCCAACCTTACCTTCTGACATTGCTGCTGTTTTCTCCCCATGTTGTATATTTGTATCAATCATGAGTCCATCATCCACTCCGATTGTCGCTTCAGAATCAGCTTCTCTGGGATCACGTATCTCCTCATTCATTGCAAACTCAACCAGAAGCTCCTCAGTCTTATCATATGGTTCTTTTTCTGTCCCGTCAGCCTCATCATTGGTCCCAAATGCCTTTTCTGACCGTTGAATTCCTGTCTTCATTGATGCATCCAATTCTTCTGCCTTTGTAGCGAATAACTGTCCTGATGCCTGAGTCACTGTGTCTCTCACTGGTTGAGCCAGCAGTTTCTCAGTTTCCTGCTGAAATTCACTGTCTGTCAGGCACAGTGTCTCAGTCACTTCCTCAACAACCACATCAAAGCTCTTATCGATACTCTCTGTACTTTTAAGTTCTGAGTCTTGTTCCTCTTCCATACGCTCACTAATCAGAAAAGGACCAACTTCAGTGCTGCTGCTGATGCTTTGGACGCTCTCCACCTCTTCTGGTAACTGGGTGGTCTGAATTTCCTCATAATCTCCACCTTTCAGGAACCTTTGTGTTATATTTTCATCTGGCTCATGTCCATTGTTGTATCCAGGAACTCCCTCTTGAGTTTCCCCACATGGTATACAATCCAGCTCCTGAGGCACACGAGACCCTTGGGAAATAGTTTTGAACTCTCCATTTGTTTCCTCCCCATTGTTGCTTTCAGGTTTTACTATTTCTGTTGCTGCACTGGTGGTGCATGTTCTTTCCTTGTCACTTACTGTTTTTTCTTTTTCACTTGAGACCACTTCTTCCTCTGTACTTCTTTCATCTACTGCAATGTTTACACTTGTCACTTCGTTATTTTTGTCAGGCAATGACGCGTCATCGACAGATTCCAATATTCCTGATATCTCCGAATTCTTGTTTTCAAGATCATCTTCCTCACTTGTTTTGGTTCCCATTTCCAAGTGCTGAGTCTCCTCATCTTGGCCCACATCTTGAAATTCACATCTGTGCAGATCTAGTTTAGCATACTGTGTGAAGCCTTCACTGCATGTAATAAGTTCAGTTATAATGGCTTCTTCCTCTTTGCTGTCTTCTGTCACCACTTCAAAGTGATCCTCTTGTTCTCTCACTTCATCTGGTATCCCGACTGCACCTGCTTCCAACTCTTTGACATTTTCTTCCTCAGTTGTAGCATCCAACTCACTCTCTACCACCGCGTTCCTATCCTCCTTTTCTTTCTCATCCTCAACTTCACTGTTTGCAGCTCTTGCAGTACTCTCAGCCATTGTCTGCTCTTGTCTGACAACAGTTATCTCATCATCTGCGACAATGCTGCTTTTGTTGTCGGCCATTTGTAATTCAACATGTAGCGCTGTGTCTGGAGCAGCGATGCCTGCGTCTCCCTTTACAGCTCTGTCTTCATCTGACAGCATTTCAGAGGTGGGCAGTGATTCCTGGACTTGTCTATCCTCAGGTTCCACCAGTCCCTCATCAGACTTGAAGCTTGCAGAGGTTGTGATATTGAGCTGGGTCAGCTGTGAGACACCATCACTTCCATCAGTTTCTTCTCCCAAAGATACCTCATGTGTCACTGTTGCATCTTCTTCATTCTTCTGCATTCCTGTATATTCTATATTCTTGTTATCCTCCTCCTCTAAGCTTTTATCTTTGAAAATGAGCAAACCGATTGCAGTTTCTTCTGACATCACAGACATTTGTGGATCTTTGAAATCTCCTGGTTCTTCCTCACAGAGCTTTTCCTTGTCCTCATCCTGATTCTCAACCTGGGAATTTCCCGTGGTTTCATCTACTTTGTGCTGATAATCACTCATCATTGCCTGATCAGTCTCTTCCACAAGGCTATTTTTTCTGCCATCTTCCCGTTTGTCTTCACTTGCTGCATCATATGTAAGATTTGTTGAGCTGGTGTCGAGATCCTGAGTCCTGGTCCCATCACTATTTTTTGCCTCCTCTTCCTCTTTTGCTCTGGCATCTTTGGCAGTGAGCAGTCCTGAGTCTTGATTTCCTGTCTGGGCAGCCCGTTCCTCTCGCATACCCTCACCGCCGTCAGATGCTGGGCTTTCACTCCCTCTGTTGAGAGGTGTTGGACATTGCTTGTTTTCTTTCTGAGGCCCGGCGCCGCTGTCCCAGGCAACAGCTGTCCGAGATAGGTCGACCACAGAGGCTGTTGCAAGAGGCGCTTGTTCCTCATCTCCTTCCCTTCCTCTGAGGTCACTCTCTGCATGACCACAGCTTCCAGGCTCACTGACAGCTGCAGATTCCTGGACTGAGTTTTCACCATTGTTTCCTGTGTCAGTGGCTTGTGGCCTGAGGAAGCGGGTTACAGCTCCTGTTATATAGTTCTGAGAGAGAGTTAGAGAGAGATAGAGATAGAGAGAGAGAGAGAGAGAGAGAGAGAGAGGGAGGGAGAGAGAGAGGGAGTTAGAGAGAGAGTGAGAGAGAGAGACCACACAGATAGACACAAAAGGCACACAAACAGCAATACACACATTCACAGAAAGAGACAATCACACAGAGCCAACAGAGACACACATGCACACACACAGCGAGAGGAGAGAGAGGTAGGTAGACGTTCTCTCTCTCTCTCTTTCTCTCTCTCACACACACACACACACACACACAGAGGGAGGGGGAGGGAGAGAGAGAGAGAGAGAGAGAGAGAGAGAGAGAGAGAGAGAGTACATCAACAATGCACAACTTAATTGCTGAGTGACACCTGTGGTAGTTATCTCATTAGACTTTTCCTTTAAAATTAAGAGGCAGCTCACCCAGACTGTCCAGAAAGTTCTCTCAACACCTGAAAACGGACCTGGCTGATCCATCTTCTCTTTTTACTTCGTATTTGCTGCGACCATCTGTTTGTCCTCTGGAGCACCGAGTTGGCAGAGTAGACAGCTTATTAATGTAAACTTTCCCGTAAACACCAACAATAATAATAATGATGATGATGATGATGATGAAAAAAAAAACGACGTTTCTGACATCGACTCGACTCGACTTTGGACGCCGCAGCTGATTCTCGCAGTGAAGTTCCCTATAATGAGATGTCCGGTCTGTCAGGATGAGGAAGAGGCTGATCAACGCAGCTGAATCGCCTCTGCAGATATGTTGCACATTTGCGGATGTGATCGCAGGTTTAGGCAAGACGGGCCACCACATTGCGTGCCATCATTGTTCTCTGCAACATATATTTTTTTTCTCCTGTCACATTTCAGTGTTTAATAATACATGGACCCCTAGAATATCTACTGGGATCCATTGCAAGATGATTTGTGTCAGGATCTCCTAATATTTTTGAATGAGTAGCCTACATGTAAGACGATTATTAATATTAGCCTCTTAATCACTCAGCAATATACCCATCTGTACTGGTCTGACACCTAGTATAATCTCTAATTTTACAGGGCAGCATTTTCGTAAGCGTTTACAGTAGTGCATGGTGGAAAATAAACTAAGAGGAGGCTCTTAAGCAGGCGAATTTACAGTTTGATTGTTCAGTTGCAACA
>OMLB01058044.1:0-13267 GCA_900302555.1 Myripristis jacobus
TTGTTCAAACATATTGTCATCACAACTGTTCAAAATAGGCTCATTACTGGGGGTTCTGCTGTGTTTTTACCAACACCCACGCATCCTTAAAATAGACCGTCTTTGCTTTACTCTGTTGATGTTACTCCTTTCTTTCTCTCTGTTTCTCTCTCCTTTTGATTCCCTCTTTACATCTCTCTCTTCCTCCCTGCCAGCGCAGCCTCAATGGCCTTGGTTGAAGGATTAAGTTTCTCACTCACAACCACACACACTCACACAAAAACACGCACACAAGTACACATACACGCACACACCAGGAGTGCTTCTATGGTCAGCCCTGTCAGGGGTGATTCCTCCCAGTATATATAATTTAATTGTGGAATAACAATAATTTCCCTCTGCAATTTCCCTGTCAGTTATTCTCCCTCTCACTCCTTTCTCTCCCTCCATCCCATTTCTCTGCCTTAATAAAGTAGTGCCTGTAGTAGCAGGCCAAGATAAACACTAAAAACATCATTTAGAAATCCACAACTATGTTTTATATCCTGGTCATTTTCCCCCAGTTTATTTTACACGCCTCTGGCCGCGGCTGCACTCTTAAAAATGGCTGATGTTCGTGGAATGGAAGAGGTCATAAAAACATATATTCATTTTGGAGAAGAAAGAAATCATTAGTCGAAGTCTGAGGTGGGCAAGCCTGTCTCAGTGTAAATTTAACCTATGTAATACGATGAATTACCAGTATATCAATGTGTTTTGGATTGGACTCTGGCTTCTGCTCATAGTGCAGTTGTAATACGAGAACACTGAGGAAAACGCTGCTTCAGTTGGGTTGGAAGATTGTGAAATCGGTTAATACCTGGGGGTCAAAAATGACTTCTACTGATGTAAATGGTGAAAGGTAAACAAAAAAGTCCTGCATGTTTGATGTAAAACTGGTGTAACACACAGAGGAGCAACTCTGTAAAAGTCAAAGTGTTTCGCTGAGGGAAGACTTCAGTTGTTATTTTACCAATTACCAATTTAAGAAGAGCAGAAGTCACTTTTTGAACCAGGAGACACTTTTTGGAGTTGGCATTACTGAGCATTTGTTGCTCCAGACAAAACACAAACACTTATTATAACGCGTGTCAAGTCCTTCTTTGACACATTATTATTTTTCAACCACTCTTAAATACTGGCTGGGTTCATTTCAGAAGCTTCAATACATTTTTTAAGAGTGCAACAAGAGCTGGCGCTGGGTAAAATAAGCTACGGGGAAATGGCCAGAATATACTTGTGGATTCCTAAAACATGTTTATTCAACTTTTCTGTTTTAGAGTGTAAAGTATCTGATTGGTCCAGCTGGGGATTTTCCACTGTTTCTGTACCCCACCTTACGGCAGTCTAAACTTTATAATCCTGCGACCTTGACGGATCCAGCGCACCACACTCGCACCATGTAATCACACGGTGTGAGCCAGAGCGCTGGCTGTGTAGTCACACTCCCATTTACAAATATTTCACAACTGATGTTATGATGGTTAGGAAAATATATTGTGCGCTCTGTATTTAGTGTGCTGAATTGCAACTGTTTCCAAAGTGACGTTTGGGTTTGAGTTAGGAAGCTGTTTCTCATGCTGGTGTTTATTCTGGTCCTGTATTACGGGCTGTTTCAGAGCTGATTTTACGCTGGGAAAAGCTTCCTGTAATGAAGTTGTGTCTAACAATGGAGAGTCGGGTGCTTCTGACTTTTTCAACTTGTTCGCTTTACAAAGAAATTAATAAATTGAGATTTTGTGTACTTTTATATCAAAATCTCATTACTTCTACATCCTGGAAAACAGTGTGGTAATGTCAAGCATGAATGAAAATGTCAACCAATAAAAACATCACAAACAATTACATCCCTCTCTTCAAATAAAACGGCCTGCCTCTCCCGAGCTGATCTCCCTAACGAGCCCATTCATTGGAGAGAAGCCTCTCTGTGTTAAGCCCTGCTGCAACAGCCTGTTTCAATGGGAAATACATTGAATAAAGGAAGGAAAAAAGGCTGCTACAATGCTATCTCACTGTGACTTAAGTATGTGATATCTGACTGGTCAAAGATGAAAAGATGGCACCTTGTGCAATATTGATTGGGACTCATGCACCAGAGTCTGTCATGTTTTGTCCTGTTTATTATGATTTTTAAGAAAAGCATCCAGGTGGTTTGAGCTGTTTGAGATTGCTCACCATTGTGTCACAGCAAAACCTACCCTTGCAATCATTGTTGCCATCACAGCTGTGCAAACCGTTGCACTGATTACATATTTGGATTCATCTACGGATTTTGGACACAATATCGCCAAAAGTTAATTTTCAGTATCTGTGAAAAAATCTGTCCAACAAAAAACTCTGCTTTCATTCTTCCCAACAAATTATTATTATCATTATTATTTTATAACTTTGTAAGAGTAGGTTTTTTTTGGTTTTTTTTTTAACAAAACTGAAACTGCTGCTCAAAACCAGGCATGACCACTACTGATTTTTCTCACTCAATTTGAAGCATGTTGTGAAAATCATGACCGCCCTTTATGAACAAACTGCAAACTTGCAGCAGATGTATTATGAGAGGGGAAAGGAGGATGCTTCTGTGGCCATAAAAGGGCACAAGAAATGGTCTCACATTTTGTGCATGAGACAGAAGGTTTGTTTTACAAAATGCCCATTCAGCTCGACTTTATAAAATGTAAGAAAACAGGCTGCAGTGAGCGCTGCAGCAGTAATGCAGGGTCGATGCACGACGTCTGCATGTGTGTGTCTGTCTGTGTCTATGTGTGTGTGTGTGTGTGTGTGTCTGTGTGTATGCTAGTATCTTCCTCTATGTATGTGTGTGTTTGTGCGTGCATGTGCTTGAGTCAGCAGGTACATGCTTGCTTATGTCCGCATGTGTGTGTGTGTGTGTGTGTGTGGTGTGTGTGTTTGATGCAGTGGTCTCTCTGTTGCAGTAAAAGGGCCTCTGCAGTCAGTGATGGAGGAGACTGTTTAGAGGCAACTCACTAGGGAGATGCTATCGCTTGTGTGTGTGTGTGTGTGTGTGTGTGTGTGTGAGAGAGAGCGAGAGCGAGAGAGAGATGCTATCATATGTGTCTTTGCTGCAGCCTACACACTGAGGTCAGTGCCTGACTCGTCAATCTTCTCCCCCTCACATGGACACACACACACACACACACACACTCACTCATATGAACAAGAACGCACACACCTATAGGAGTAATTGGCTGGTTGTAGAGGTCTGAACATCCTGTCCTGCTTTTTCAGCTACTGGGTATTAAACTAAATGTGAAAAATACACACACCATGAAAAACAGCTTTAAACCATGAGTTGCTTTTCTTTTTCTTTTTTCTTTCTTTCTTTCTTTCTTTCTTTCTGTCTTTCTTCCTTATTAATTTCTTTGTCAGGCAATCAATCTTCTAGTTTTTGCATGAGCGCTTCATGACCTTGTGGTAGAAATCCACCTAAATAGCTATCTTCATTTGTATGTTTCTCTTTGTTTGGGAAAACGTACAACTTTGAGCACTGAAGATGTTGAAATTTTCAGCTTCTGCACACAAAAGCAGATAGATGCCAGCACTGAGGAACACGGCCTTTGACCATTTTCATTTTGTCAGGTAACTGATTGATCGATGCTTCATTGAATGCCTGGTTTTGACTGTTTTGTCCAAAGCGAGGACTATACAGGATTGTCAATATCCTGCAGAACTCCTGCATCCCACAGGGGGAAACAGGTCTCCTATTGATAGCTACGCATTTTGACACTGTTGATGGTTTGACTGTGTCTCAGGCCAGGGTCATGAAACACCTCTTATCCGTACAGGCATCTTTCGATTTTAGCTCACTGTCTTATTCAGACTGACTGATGCTGCCTGGAATTTGGTTGGAAGTCCTGTAATAATGAGGTGAGTGCACTTGAACACCCCGAGAAGTTGATAAATACAACTTGGAAGGTCAGACTTTTCTAGACCTGAGTTGCTGAGATGTGAGGGAGTGGAGAGCAAGTAACGTCTGTTAATAAGTAATGGTGATAACATTGTACTTTACCATTATAAAGTATCTTTTGGCATTAGAGGTAAACAGCTAATCACGACATGTATATCCTTTGTCCATTTCCATCCAGCTTTGTTTGACTACAGTGTAGGTAGTGTATGCAAATGTCTGATGTCTGAACCCAGAGCTCCCCATTTATTTGCTGAAAGATGCAAAATGCGTCATCTCACAGACTATGGCTGGGTCTCTACCAAACTATGGATTGTAGTTCCGCATTTTTTGTCAGTGGGGCAACATAGACATCTGAGCATCAGGTAAAAGCAATAGCGACAGTATTTTGCTCCTACCACAGCAACGTTACAGTGTGAAAATATAAAACACAAGAGTCCTGTTCAAGACTCGCCAAGCACACACACACACACAACGCATGCGTGATGTTCTGTTCTAGCTTGTTAACCCACGGTGCTGTCTGTGAGCAAAAGAGAATATCACTGGCCTTCTTTTTTTGTTTTGTCAGGTCAAGCAGCACCAATTTTAAAAATATTTGCACTTGTCAACTGAAAGGCACTATGGCCTGATTTTATGAGAAGATCACCTTTCCAGCAGTGAATCATTCCAAGTATTTTTGCAGCATTTTTGTTTTGACAATGTGCAGACCCTACTTTTTGTTTAACAAACTAAAAAAAAAAAAAAAAAAAAAAAAAAAAAAAAAGGTTGAAGGGCTCATTTTGGTATTACTTACAAGCAAAAGCACTTGAAACCATGACAAGCTGTGTCTGACTTCTGATCTGAGAAATAGTAGTCTATCCAGCAGGAGCACTTGAAGGCAGCATTACAGTGGCTCATTGTCTTGCTCTGGCCTGTTGATGGACACCTTGGCAGGACAGTGATGTTTTTCTGCCGGTCCACATGACAGTTATGGTTAATAAAGGCTACACTCCACATGCTAACCACACACTCTTGGGGGAGCAGAGAGGGGGAGATGACAATTCTGCAACCATAATGTCACAGTTTCAATCATGATAACCAACATTTCCATTATGACACGTTGATTTGTCCTGTTTAAGTGTCTCTCAGCAAGACAAATGTAAACCTCTGCACACGCAAAGCAAAACAAGGTAAAATGTAAAAACTCATTCTCTAAGATACAAAAGATGCACTTTTTTTGCATGCAGGCTGGCGCCTTCAAGTCTTGACGTGCCAGTGTGTGTTTCAGGGTGTATAAGAAAGCATGTGTTTGCGTGTGTGTATTTTCTATTAGTCTCTATTATGCTCAATCAGCCTTAACAGACACAGATCAATACACTGGCCCAGTGTCTGAATTACTGCACCCACTAAAACACAACACAACAATGTAACTTTATGAGTGTGATTACAACCCATATTGACTCCGCGCTCAGTACGATTATTCTCCCTCGTAATCACTAACATTAGTTATGGTCTGTGAGAGGGAACCAAGTGAAAGGAGCGCGCTGATGTCTGAATTCAACACACAATGCATCATAAGATGTAACTTTATGTAGCAGCGCCAAGTAGGTGTTTAGTGTTTAGCGCTCCTGTTGGACGTCACTCTGGAGATTTGGGGAATCAGCAGCAGGAGGATTTGTCCACTCGTGCAACAGGTGTCTCGCAATCCAACAGGTTTACTTGTATAATCTCTGGTATCCCTTTGCAGTGTGAATCTAAATGAAGTCTCTATCACATTACTTAGACATTAGATATTACTATGATCTTGCAACATTTGGAACATCAGTGAAAATATTATTCCTAGGAGTGTAGTTTAAATGATTAAATGCAATGGGCAAGAGGCAGCCATCCGTAGGTTTCATAACCAGTTCAAACTAAATTAAGTAAACTGAGATAGAAAGGTCATTTAAGTATGAATTACACATTTTTCTTTCTTTCTCTGTGAATGACAGAAACATGCTATACAACCTATTTGGGAGAAAAAAAATGCCTGCAGATCATTACTCACTACTTTGAAACACAGGGGATCTAGCTGGCAAACGTGTTATCATCTTCACAACCAGAGGATTACATAGGTTTTTTCTGCTTCTCTTTTAAAAACATCAAGATTTGTTTTGATGTTGTGCCTTCAAACATTTTTCAATAACTGATGTCAGTTTTTCGACTGCTGGATATCTCATTTTAAAAACAACCTCTAACTCCAACCCTCCAAAACAGGGTGAACTAAACATTTTTTTTTTCCCTTTGGATGGTCTCGAGGTCAGAAAAATACCCACGGCAGACATGCTCTCACTAAAATCTCAGCTCAATAGTCCTGCTGTTCAAAAGAGGCCACACACTGAAAGCTAAACTAATCAACTTTATGACAATACGACTGTTCCTACAGTTCCTAATTGCTGCTATTAGTTTTACAACAAAATGAAAAAACACCACTCATGTTGGACTTTCTATCGAGTGAATATGCTCCCTATTACAGTGACAACTCATTCGGATTTAACCAGAGAACTGGTTAGCAGGGATTTCTCACAATCCATCCTACAATCTGTGTGCAACAAAGGTCTATGCCTCAATCAGTGCAGTGGTTTTAAACCCTGGTATTCAGCATCCAGAGCTGCACTGTGTTTCTTTCAAACCCTGATCAGGGAGTGCTTCTCACCTGGGACAGCAGGTGAATTTAATTAAGTAATTAACTGGTGGGACAGAAAACCTGACATAGTAAAATGCAGGTTTAAAATAAGAGGCATACCATGATCAATTCAGCAGCCCTTTCTTTAAAAAAAAAAAAAAAAATCTATCAAAAATTGGATTGGCAATGCACCTCACACTTCTGCTTCTGTTTTCCTGAGGTGATATATTTTTCTTATTCCAGTGGGCAACTGTCCAATAGTAGACAACATGATGTTGAGATATTTCCAGCGCAGCTAAAATAGAATTTGAGAGCAGAAAAATTACAGGTACCAAAAGCAGAAGAGGCCCAGATACCAATTTTTCTCCACCAACAGAGGCTTCAACAGACCAGAGTGCAAGACAAGAAGACTCGCTGCATTTTGAATAACTGACACGACTTGCTTTTCCTCAGATGGGAAGAACTCTGCCACTGCTATCACTACTGCTTTCTCCACATGCCTGTATAATCCACGACTGAATGAAACAACTGCAGGCACTTTCTCCCAGGGGCTGTCAAAACTCATATCTGGGAAATGTAGGGAATCACTAACTGGAGTCCTGTGGAAGAGGAGGAGGCAGGTTGAGGCGAAGTGGGTACGCTAATAGGGTAAATTACAACACTTCATCACAAAATACTCCTGCTTCAATGCTCTTCACACACTGTGGATATCTAACAGCGTGAAAGTATTCAGAGGGGGATTTTTTTCTTGCTAAATAGAATTCCCTGCATATGTAAATATGTTTATTAAATATGCATTTAGTACTTCTGTTGCATATTGTTCACAACAGCAATGTGCAGCATAATTTGTGCTCATAAGGAGGATGCCATCCCTCCAACTCACGGCCTGCTGTATAAACAGAGTTATTAAATATGGTCTAATGCCGTGCAACATGACAAACACAATGCTTTAAAACTGGAAACCATGCAAGCGATTTCAAACCCACTCAGCCTTCCAATCACAGTACAATTATGTACTGTGTCATTTGATTATAACATATCTGATTAACAGTAAGATACCGACCAGGAGCTTAAATTTAAAGCTAATATGAAACTGGGCTCTCTCTCAATGCAACCCTTCCAGTGGAGTGCTGTTCACTATTAATAGCATAAATAAAATGCAATGGAAAGGTTATGCTGTCATGAATATTATTAAGCTAAATCAAGTTAACAGGCCTGTTTTCCAAATTTAATCTTTTCAGGACCCAAATTTGATTTCCAGAGCAATTGAAAAGATATTGATTGGAAGGACGGGGCGCAGATTGTTATTTGGTGGAAAATAAAATAAATTTGGAGTGAACAGATAGGGTAGATGGGTCAGAAACAGACGAAGAGCCCTGCAGAGGAGCATGGCTGTGAGCAGGAAAACACACTCCTCATCTGGTAGTGGATTCCCATCCAGAGCAAGTTCTTTGATCATCTGTGAGCCAAATGTAAACACGGATTTTGTACTTGTAAATTTCAATCTGAGCATCCAGCGAGGATATAAGAGAAGCCTTGAGTTTAGATTATATTCCTAAAAGAAAAAAGAAAAAAAAGAAAAATAAACTTGTTTATTTAAAACACTGCATTGGACTTTTGTCATTGCAGGATGTCACAACAGGATAAAACTAGCAGGATGAACACGTGGAGTGTGTGGTGGCTTTTTCACTTCACTCAGAATGAAAATAATTTGGTGAGCTGCTGGAAATCTTCACTGTGCCTGTGTTGCACAGCCAGTTTCATGCATATGTTGTCCTTCACTGCCATTGGAAATTTAATGTACCACCACCAACCCCACCCCCTGAATTCCCATCATGTCTGGATTCTCAAAATAAGAAGGAGCTGCCAATTGACACTGCTGAGTGAGGGGCATCTACTGACCCTCTGGCCTTCCTTCACTGACTTAATGTCATTTTAATTTAGGCTCATCTAGAAGGGTTAGTAATTGCACTTTGACCAAACAAACAATATATTTCTACAGTTTTGTTAACATCTTTTCCTTGGATTTGCTGTTGATGAAAATTGAGTTTCTGTAGAGTTTGTAGAGAATTGAGTTTCCTTATATTTTCAGTAATGGTGGCTACTGCAGTACACAGTTTTTCTTCTCTTTATTCCAGCGAAAACGCCTGTTGCTGCTGATGGAAACAGAAAACGCACCAATTCTGCTGCACCAGAAGATTTTTCTAGGAAAACACCTTCCAGATACTTCAGAAGATTAAATGTAAAAGCTTGAGAAAGCTTGTGAATCTGGTGGGATCACTGTTGTGTTATGTCAAGTCTGTATCGCAAAGCATCAATGTATTTTTACGATAATCTGTCACACTGTTAGTTATTTTACACTATTTTCCCTTAACCACATAGAAATAAAATGTTGTTTAAAAGCGTTTAATAGTGAATTCTAGCAATCATTTTCTGTTTTAACGTATTGTCAAGACAGGGAGTTATTTTTTCAGGTTTGCTGCTAACAGCTTTCCCACACAGTGGCTGAAAAGGGGCCAACCACCGAGGGCCTGAGAGACCCTTTTAGTTGTGTGAAGAGCCCTCGGCATCTTCCCCAAGGCCTCATTACAGGTTTTAGAGGCGAGGCGAGAGGGAAGGCATGGACACTTCACCCCCTGAGTTCACTCCTTCAATCACACGTTCGTTTAACCCCTTCACACCTCGCAGTCACTCTTTCACTCGAGTGAGAAAGAGCAGCTAAGAGACCAAAGACACTTGAGTCCAATGAAACACACGTTCATTTTTAACGCGTTAACTCGTTCCTTGTACTAAAAGAGGGAGAGAATGACGGAGGGGGGAAAAAAAGATGTAAAGACAGCTAGACAGCTTGAAAGGAAGAGAGGAAGATAATGATGTGCGCATGCAAAAGCTTGTTTACCTGTCTTCAAAAGCATATGCATGTGTTTTTAAGTGTGTGTGTGTGTGTGTGTGTGTGTGTGAATGAGACAGTGCAAAAGAGAGGAAGGAGGAGGTACAGAGACAGTAACAGTGTGATAAAGAGAACAGTGGCCATGTGAGTGCTCCTGTGCCCGATTCAGTGTGTATCCTTTTGAAAGGGCTGGATTTTGGAGCTTGTGAGGTAAAGTGGTTTTTGACCTTGTTGACTTTAAGACTGGGCTCTAAGGGTCTATGAGGTCTGCACACGGCCTTTCAGGGCCTTAAGGAATAATGGTTAAGGGTTTTTAAGGGGAGGAACTGTCTCATATTTGCGCGGGGCAGGGGTGAACTTTCCCACGGGCTTTTAATGCTGACTGCTTTACCCAGGCATATTGGTGTTAAAAGTATATATGTGTGTGTGTGTGTGCGAGCTTTTGGCTTTGTTTTGTTTTTTGTTTGTGCGTATATGTGTCAAGTATGTGTGTGCATACTTGTGGGTATGTGTGTGTGCGTGTGTGTGCCCGCCAAGGGGCTACTTTAATAAAGTCTTGAGTGTTTGAACAAGCAAAGTCCCAAAATTTACTCTTCTCATCTCAGAGAAAATTGACATTTCCAGAGTGTCGCTGTTGGAAACCACCCTGGGAAAGCTCAACAGCCACAACCAAAAAAGCACCAGGGGGTTCAGCTAATTAGTAGTTAAGGTATTTACAGACACAAATCTTGAGCTTTGTCAGGTTTAAAGCTTGAAATTATAATTATAACCAAGTGAATGGGGGACTGACCGCTTTTCAGGTGACAAAGAAAGCCACTTTAAGACTTTATCTCACAAAGAAACAGAGATGACTCGTTAAAGTTAAACCTTGACATTTTGAATTCAAGTCTGTTTTTCTCTGGTGGAAAAATATGGTGCACGGCCGCGAGGAAATGTTTTCGTATTGGCGCTTCAATTAGCTGAAAATGGATGTTTGCATTGTTCCCCACTGAAACCAGTAGGTGCTGAGGGCTGCAAGCTTGTTATATTGCCTGAAGGACAAAAGAAGAAACTTTGTCCAATAATGTGGCAGGTTCTTGGCAAGGAATACCAACAGATTAAAAGTCAAAATATGAAGGTCCCTGTGAAGCGCTGTGGCTCTTTTGAGCAGGGTGTAAATAATAGTCTCTGTATCTGGACTGACGGTTGAGTAAAATAGCTGCCTTGAAAACCACAATCAAATGTTATTGGTCTTAATCAAATTAACCAAGTGAAAGAAAACAGGGATACAGGATGATCGTCACTGAACTGCTGCATGTGGTTTGGCACAGTCTGTGTGTGTGTGTGTGAGAGAGAGAGAGAGAGAGAGAGAGAAGAAAGAGAGAGACAGAGATGTAGGGGTGTGCATGTTTGTGCATGTTTGTGCATGCGTGTGTGCACGTGCATGTTTGTGCACCATGTAAAAATACAATGCCAGTGCTGATACTTCATAATCTGTCACCCCCGTATTCCAATCCAACATGGGTGTGGAAAATTAAATTCTGCAGCCAACACACAGTGAGAAGCAAGTTGCGATGAGGAAGATGAGAAAAAGAAAGAAATAAAGAAAGACAGGATAAAATGCTATGAGATAAGAGATACATAAAAAAAATCTTCTGATGAGACCATTACATCTCAAACGAGGACAAATTGGATTGCAGATTGCGTCCCCTCTCCTCTCCTCTCCTCTGCTCTCCTCTCTTCTCCCCTCTTCTCCTCTCCTCTCATCATCTCTCCTCCTCTCCTGTCCTGCCACCCAGTGGGATGTGATTAATTGTGCGTGGGTCAGACTGCTGGCACCAGGCTCTTCCAATATCTGCTTGCAAACCCCCCTCCTCCTCTCCCTGTATAAATGGTCGATTACCCACTTAGCTGTTGCAATATCTGTCAGTACTCCCTCCTCTGCAGGACAGGATGGTGTATGACCTTACATGGTTGTTGCAAAAACCTGCAACCACTCCCTCCTCTGTATAAAGGGTCTATTACCTACTTAGTTTTTTACTTATAGGGCTGTTACAAGACTGGTCAGCACTGCCTCCTCCATAGGATGGTGTGAATCCAACCTGGCTCTTCCAAACTCTGTTGATGCTTCCTCATTATCACCTATATGGCTTCCCGTTTGAGTTTCCCTCCTCTGTACAAAAAACATATTCCTTTTATGTCTGCTCCAATATTTGTCACTATTCCTTCTTTATAAATGATAGGGATAGGACAATATGCTTCTCTAAGGGCATGATTCGACATGCAATATCACTTCCACAATTCAATACAAATCTTTCTAGCAGTGGAACTGTCTTGCTAGGATGCAAACAATTTAAAAATGTGATGGGGCGAACCATCTCATTTGTGATTAATACAGCAGAATAAAATGTAGGCCTAGCTAATATTCAGTATTCTGCCCCAGGATATGTACTGCCACATTTCTGCGCTACAATATATTTTGACATATCATCCCGTCCCTGGTGAAAAGTAGGGTGCTGAGTGGGCCGTCTGCTATTGGCTGATCTTTAGTGGCAGGTGATGTCACGCTCAATATGGTACAACAGGTCGTGACGTCACCTACTGCCACCAAATTTTACTCAAATGTGCTAAACACACCACATGGCTGTTTGACTTTGTGTTCCCTCCACTGGTCTATACGTAGTGGCTGTTCCAGTATTTGTTAGTAAAAAAAAAAAAAAAAAAGATATATTGTGACGTATAAAATGTGACAAAATGCACGATGGGGCTGAAAAATGAACTACAATATATGTCACATTTTATTTTGTTTAGTAATTATAAATCAGATATTTCCCCATCCCAGTTTCATAACCTCTGCATGAAAATGATGTTATCTGAAGGCTATAATGGCAACATTTTAAATTGTTTCGAGGCTAGTGAGCCAATGGCATAGATTTTAGAAAATAAAAATTATGAAAATAAAAATAATTCTGCACACTCATGCCATCTCTGTTATTGAACTTGGAGTCAAAAAAAAACCCTATTCTATTCTATTCAGGTTCAGGTTCAGGTTACTTTATTTGTACCCGTAGGTAGATTTGTCCTGCAGTGAGTTGTCCATACACACATACACATACAAACATTGCATCATACAAACATAATAACCAGACACCATGGTAAAAGTGCTCCATAGGTCAAGGCTCCACCAGTAAACACACGGATTTCCAAAAACACAAAATGACGAGGGGAAAATGAGTTTAAAACAAGAATACAAAGAGTTTAAAAACCTGGATACTATTCTATTCTACATACTTGGGGGAAGAAGTTCATATATATTAAACTTTTGAGTTTTACAGTGATATTAAATATTTCTCATATTTTTTACCTCGTTGGTGTAGCCTTATTGAATGTGCTTTGGCAATTTTTGTTTATGGTCATGCGAATAAAGCCTGACCGAATTAAATAAAATCACTATTCCCTCCTGTCTGTTACCTTATTATCTTTTACCTGAGCTGTTCCAGTATCTGTTACTACTCCCTCCTCTGTAGGATGGCACTGTTTTGTTTCTATTGCCTCCCCTCTCTCCCTAAATCGTATTTGTAAATCTCTCTCGTGCTCCTTTTTCTTCCTCTGTCACCCGTCTCTCGGATTAACCTCCGTCAGATCCTCTCTCTCACTCTCTCCCTCTCTCTCTCTCTCTCTCAAAACCGCAAGAACTTTTTTCTCTTTCTTTCTAAATCCATCATCATTACTCCAATGGCAGTAGTTGACTTTCTCATTTTCTCTTTATCTCTCCCTCTGTTCCTGTCTGTCTCTCTCTCTCAGTCCTCCCCCCCCC
>OMLB01058050.1:0-10591 GCA_900302555.1 Myripristis jacobus
TATATTTCCTCAATGTCATCCAAACCTGCCAAAGCACCTGCAGCTACAAAATGTGTCCAGGACATTGAAAATACATGTTGATTTTATTTTTACCCACTTGTCCCCACTCAATTAGCAAAAGGGTTGGATTTTCCTGCAAAGTCAGCCGGCTGGCAGCTGACGGACAAAGCTGCCCAAAACATGCTGGTTTGACCCCCGACTCCTCTGCTGAAGTGTCCATGAGCAAGACACTGAACCCCTAACTGCTCCTGCCGCGTTTGAGTGTGTGTGTGTGTGTGTGTGTGTGTGTGTGTGTGTGTGTGTGTGTGTGTATATATATGTGTGTGTGTGTGTGTGTGTGTGTGTGTGTAGATAGATAGATATACATAGATAGATACAGATATATAGCAGAAAAAAACACAGAAAATCTGAAACTGTTGCCACAATATGAAAGAAGGAATAACACAAATTGCTGTGCACTGGTGGCAATTATGTTGAGTAGCATCCTAGTCGACAGGGTTGTCTTTCTCCACATGCAAGACAACGTCATGCTTCACACTCTAGTGTCAAGTGCTGCAAACAATATGCACTCACAGCAAGCACTGCTCGACTCAGGAGACGACATGCTCCGATGATTGTGCCTTTGCCACAACTATTTCTGATTGACAAAGGCCCATGTAACTCATCTTTGACTTTACCTCACGAGCTGATATCTCCACACATCTTGGTGCGGGAGCAAACAAACGAGCAGTAAATAACGCGCTCAGTCGGTCCCCACAGGCCGTCAATCAAATGGACAAGTGTACACTACGCTGTGTTAGAGAGCTCAGAGCTGAACTAATCCAGTAAATACGACAAAAGCTCCAACCTGAGAGAAATCCTGTCTGGAGATCCAGTCTCAAACCACAGGAGAAAAGCTGGGAACACAGCAATCTAATGACTCCAAAGCAGGCATGAAGTGTGAAATCCTACTCTTTTCCAGGAACAGCTGAGCCTGAGATGCAAGGTGGTAGCTAGCGACGTTCCTGTAATGACAGATAATCATATTTGTTGATTCACTGAGTGGAGTCATTAGCTAGTTAACAAGTGACTACCAGAACTATTAGCCATTATAGTGGAAAGCCACGTTGAAAAGGACGTCACTTGAAATTCATATTAGCCAAATGAATGCAACTGTTCTTGGGGATTGAAGTCTTTCAATAGCAGTCTTGTCATCATCATACTCATCATACCAATGCATTATACTGAACAAAAGAGCTAAAGACCAATTATTGAAAGATCCCCACAAACTAGTGAGCTAGCTAAACATTGTCAACACCAGCCAAATTCCCAATCTGCCTCTATTAATTAAGCCATTTAATCATCCACCAGACTAATTGCATAATTAAATCACTGCCTCCTGGGTGCCACTGATGTGCAGTGGGCAATCTGGCGCAAAAATACCACTCATCAACAATGTGGGCTGGTCGATAATGGTAATGGAATGGCTTGGACCACAGCAACTCACCAAGGACAACTTGTTTTGTAAATACACAATAGGTTATGTTTAGCATCTACCCACCATTCTGATATGATCTGCCAGACAATGCAACAAATGTTGGGAAAGAGATTTTTACTTGTTTTGAATAGAAAATGGTAACAATACCTTTGTGTGATTTTTTTTTAAAATTTTTTTTTTTATCAATGTACATTGTGCTACCACTCACGTTAAAGAAGCTATTTAGATTTATGCTCAACTCAAAGTGTGACTCAAGACTGCGACATTGATTCTCAAGCGACTCTACAAGCAGGACACGTCTATACAGCCAGCGCACTTACTCTTGAACAATTTCTTTTTCTTCAGATAGTCGGTGGTGTTTGAGTATTTTTGACAGAGTGTATTCAATCAATTTAAGATTCACTGGGGTTGTGAAATACTTTAGAGTATCACTCCTTTTAATGGAGAAAGATGACATCTTGAAACTTGTCAAATGAATTTCCTACAATCCTGCACAATATCGAGAAATTATTCTGACACATGAACAGTTTTGTTTCAGCAAGTTTTATGAACAGCTAGGCTCGTTTACATATCAATAAAATAACAGCATAAAGTAAAATCCAAAAGCTAATTAACAATGGAGAAAAGCCCCCCACCCCCCCATCCCAATATTACAACAAGCTTTAAGCAAGCCCTCCAATTTAGCACAACCGTGGTCATTCGACATGAGTGTGACAAGCACAAACACCTTGTGTACTGGCATTGTTGGTCTGCTCGTCTCAGCATGAGACTCGGCAGCTCCAGCCAAGTGTTTAAATTCCTGAAGAGCCTCCAGAAGAAATTAGTATGTAATGGCCACACTCTGCAAGAAGAAAGACCCATTATGGCTTTCCACTGACTGTACTTGGCTTTCATTTGTGAGCTAAATGGATGCGCGTGAAGGTGAGAGTTCACTTCCCATTCAAGTATTTGGCTTTAACAGGCTCCAGCACTCTTGCTTTAATTCAAGCAGAAGGACAAGTATGAATAATCGCTCTGGATAAGACTCATCAAAACCAGCGGCATGAGTCCCCACCATCACCAACCCTCAAAATGGCTGCTGAAGCTCAATCACAAAATACCATTTACATCATGCCTTTTAATTTGCAATTTGCCGGCTTTTGTTGCTGCTATCTGATTTTGGTTTGTTTGCTGCGCACTGTATTATTTTGATGCAAATTTCCTCCCAGCTCGTCTCAACTGGTTCTAATTTCACATTTGTTTATCAGGGCTAGAGAAAATAGCTAGGGAGAAATGGGTAGCTCTAATCAATGTAAAATACAACACAAAATATCCAATGATTACAAATCCACCAAGGCTGGCACAGTGTGCACAGGCTTGGGCTTTCAGGATGCAACAGCCCCTGGTGTATCATGGAGACAAAGAGACCACACCCAATTGACACTGTGGGCATGAGTTGTAAAGAATTGCGGTTTTGGGGAAAAATGTCTTTTGTTGGGCCCACAATAACCGAAGAGTGAATGCTTTATTTAAATACATAGGAGTGTACGGCCAAAACTGCTAATACAAGGCCCCAAGGGTGTTCATCTCATGTAATATATGCACAGGCTAATTTATTACACTAGGACTAATTTCCATTTCTTGTGCTTGGAGTTGCCTTGCTAATTATGGAATGTTTTTTTTCTTTTTGCCATTTTTTTTCTCCCTGTTTCATAATTACGCATCCAAATTCAGGGGCAGCATCTTTGCAAATGAGATGAGGCCTTGCCATTTGGCATTCACAGACCCCCACACCCAGGTGAGCCTTCAGCCCACACAGGGCACTAGCATCACTCCCTTGCCTTCCCAAAAACACCCACCCTCCCAATCACCAATCCTTGGATCTTTGATGGGCTCTACCCCCAGAGCTGCTAAGACCATCTCAGACGTATCAGATAGGCTGGTGTGTAATTAGACTTGGGACTTTAATTAGAAAAAGTTAACTGTCAGATGAAAGCTGTCACATCTGTGATACGTACTGCTGGTTCAGTGCATGGTTCCCAGGGGGTCTGCATCAAAAGGCCCTTCCCTGCTGAGCAGGCCCACTCTAGCATGTTCTCATGCGCCAAATCAGGCCCTCTGAGTGGCAGCGGATGTGAGGGGATGGAAAAACAGAGGCGCAGACACGAGTTAACTGCAAAGGAGAGACAAAGAGGAGGAGGAAGAAGGAGAAGGGAAAGGAGGGAAAAAGAAGAGGGAGAGAGAAGAAAGAAAAAAATAGCGCAGAGCTGCTCGGCTGCTTTTTTGTCTCGTTAAATGGAGAACACGACACAGACACAAAGGGATCTGAGGGAAAACAATGTCGCTTAACAAGACATCACTGGGTCATCATTAGCAATTTGTTGTGGGCATAATTTTCCCCTGCCCCTTGCATAATAGGTGCCCTGGGATATTGCCGGCGCTTTTGTGTGCCCTCATTTGGCTATTTATTTACTTGGCTCATGTCACAAAAGAGATCTGGCCACCTCTAGCGAGAGCCAAGATAACACTGTTATGGCTCCACATCACAGCCCTATTAAGATGGGTCTCCTTTAATTGACTCCCCTAGCTCATTGCCTGACCTGAAGTCTTACTGATCCCGCCCAACCAATAAGAGGCCTCATCTCCCAGACTAAACTCTGCTCACAGGAATGGAAGCTTTTTGTGCAACTTGTTTTGGCTGCAGTTGTTTCAGATGAGTTTGTTATTGTGTCTGCTCTATGTTTTTGTTTATGCGTCAAGTTCTTTGTTAAGCTGATAAAAGAATAGCTGTGATCGAATATTGTATATTTTGATGAGTCTCTCTCTCCTTTCCAAACCTTCTCTCCCTCTCTCTCTCTCTCTCTCACTCTCTCTCTCTTTCTCACTCTTTTTTACTCTCTCTCTGTAGAAAAAACACAACAGCTGCAAACTGCTGTAGCAGCGTTAAATATGGTGAAACGGCTTGACGGATATCACTGCCATTAATCACAAAAGCGGGGAGAGAGAAAGCCTTATAATTTCATTGTGTGTGTTTCCTGTTTACCCATCCCCACAGATGGTACTGCTGCCAGTGTTCCACACAGAAGCTCTCACACTTTTGTTCCATCGTCCCCGCTCTCTGTGGCTCTGTGGCCCTTTTGTGACACTGCAGACATTGAGCTGTCATTTACATTCAATAGACACATACACTGGGAATGGATGGATGGTTGAACGAATGGATGGCCCAAGTCGTGACAACAACGTGGCTATTTGGAAAAACAGTCGGCAGTATTTCTGGAAATGGAAAGAAACTGATGATGGCTAGCTTGCTTCAGCAGTGACAGATTGCAGCGAGTACAATGAGGTGCACACACCCTCTAAGGACCTCTGTCTTCCTCCACTTGTTTTTCCATCCATGCCATATCATTCTTTTTGAATGAGTGCATGCACATTAGTATACAGTCTGGTGTAAATGTAATACAGTAGTGCTTGTTGTGGAGGAAATGATAATCCAGTATTTGACCCTTGTATCTTACAAGTGATTTAGTGTTACACTATGGCTTATCGGTGGCCTTGAGACTAATGCTGCAGTATTGAATCCATTGATGTCACCATTCTCTCTCTATTTTACCATACCTGCTAAGCCTTCGAGTCAGGTCTAAACAGCTTTAATGTATTCTGTCCGTAGCCCAGCTGGAATTTGCATGAATTTGTCAGGCTTAACAAAGCCCGGCTGCTTTTCCTTAGACCTTCATTGTTAGTATGTTAAGTATACACACATGCACACGGCAACCTGTGTATGTGCACTGACATAAAGCAGCGCCGTGGCAAGGCCAAATAGGAAAATAGTGAAATCGATTTCCACATTGTATTTCACACCCTTTCATCAGGCCCGGCCCTCATGGCTGGAACGCTTGTGATTTCAAAAGCACTTAACATACGCCAGCCCCTTTGTTCAAGAAGCAAACTACTTCTGAGGAGACATCAATGCAAATAAAACCAACTAGCACAGCGAAGGGAAACTCGAGCTGAAGAACAACCAAATTACCCGTAGTTAATACATCTTCATTACAATTTTTTTCTCTCTCTCTCTCTCTGGCACACCAAAGATTCTCGGCACTAATGATTTTCTGGGTATTAAAGAGGCAGCCACTGCTGTCACTCTGGATATGAAACAAGGAAACAGATTATTGTCGAGATCACCCACTGTGAACACCCGAACGATACTTAAAAAATAATGATGTTCTTAACCATACTCATTAACAGCACAGTGCAGGAAAGAACAATACTCTCCTCCAGGAAAGCCAAACAGATTTCAAATTAGAGCATAAAGCAGAGACACAACCAGTTTGGGAAAAAAAAAAAACACTAAAGATGGAAACAAAGCATTCGGTGTTGTGATATTCTGTTCCCATGCACAATGACTTGTGTACGCGGCAGCAGTTGCCTAAACTTACTGAACATTTGGTCATGTTTATTGGTGTAAACTCTGCATCATTTGTATTCTTTAAATCATAGCTAACACATTAAACACATCCACAGAAACTAAAATCCCATACACATAACTTACTGAAACAGATGTTGACTACCTACTGTCTGCATGTTGTGCCTGTAGTCAGTGCCAAGCAAATCAAATCAACGAAGATTTTCATTTCTTCAGCGCCTCTCACTTCAAACGTCTTCTGTATATACATATTTAGACACATCTGTTATATATTTCCTTGTCACACTGCTGAAAATAATACAACAGTACATAAAGAAGCAGTTGATATGATTTTGTGGATCGGGTGTCGTGTAACAGCTGCTTTTTCATTTGCCTAATTTAAAAATGAATGTAGACAAAGTTTACTGTTCCCGGCTTGACAGGAAGTCTATCTCGATGAGCCAATAAATAACCAACTAAAACCTGATTCCTCTTCGCAGAGGAAAATGATTCAAATGATCAAACAGCTAGACAGTAAAGGAAGTTTAAGGCTCCATAAGTCAAGCCATGTTACGGAGCACTTTCCTGAATAGGACGACTAGGGACACAGGATTTGTTAGGGACACAGTGATTGTTCAGTTCTTGCCCAGCCAAAACGATTCTTTGTCAGCCAGGCATAAATAACATAGTGTTGATTGTTCTGTCAAAGTTAATCTGACAGCTCGGGGAAGCAGTCATTTATCTAATGACAGAGTTTCTATGACGACAATCGATGCCTCCAGCAGCTTGGGGGGGTAATGAAAAGGCAAAACATTCACTCTGTTGCCATTGGTCGTGTTAGCTGAATACACTAAAACACATTCAGAAATAGGGACAGAGATGCTTTGTGCTGATATGCGGCTATGTCTGTGAAAGTGTTATTGTAATAAATTCTTCAGCTCCCACAAAGTTCAACATTTTTGGGTCTCCAATGATTTAAATAAACTAGCGCTCAAAAAGGTCTGTGTGGTTTAGAGCACCAGTGTGGAATAGTTTGCTGTGAATAGCAAGGTAAAGGTTGTATTGCTAATGTCGGTGTTCTCTTTGAGACTGTGGTGTGTGCGTTCCACTCAGATGTTCTTCTCCGAGACCTGTCTTCTTTTCACTCACGGTCAAGTTGGCTCTTCTAATTTTAATTCCTGTGACTAAGTGAGAAAAAAAAAACATATTACAATCTGATGACATATTTGCCATTTTAGGGAGGCCGGGTGGTGTGTGCTGCTGCACGGAGAAGATTGGAGAATAATTAAGCAGCTCACATTATATTTTAGTGCTCATCTGTAAATGGAAAATCTCCACTTTTGTTGGACTCTCCAAAACACTTAGTTAAATGTTTTCTGTCCAGTTCTTGCTGCACCAAGCAGATCAGTGTTATGGCTGTCATGTGCTCTTGATGTGTCATAACAACGGCAGTGGGGTTTTAGACACCGGAGAACAGGGAGAGAGTAGATTGGAGTATTCTTTGAAAGATGGCCTTGGATGCCTCCATTATCAAAGAATTGCATTCGATACAAATTCTTTTCCATAGAGTGCAACCTTGGACTTTAAGCTTGGACTTATCCCCCTAGAGAAAATTAATGGCTGCTAGTGGAAGCACACATGCCTTTATGATGATATGAATCCCTCATAATGACATGTACTGCCACTGCAGGAACGCCGAGAAACATTCTGCTGTGTCGTATCCATTTAAATTCAAAAAACATTGTACCACTGTCGCAACTTGTTTTGTTTCCATATGAAATGAGAAAATTAAGAAAGACTTCCTATCTGTGTCTGCTTTAGCTAATGTCCAAGTGCCCTGATACCCTGACAGAATGTCTCAAATGGGGTGCGTGCAAGGAAAAGAGGATGGTTGGAGAAGAAAAAAAAAAGACTGAGAGGAACCTTGACAAATATCATCCATAACATTAAAATGGCCCCCATTGTCATTACGGACAGAGAGATTAAATTCATCTCATCAGACGTAAGTATGACAGGTGCCTCAATAGGCTGATGCCAAGCGGCAAGCCAAGAAGATTAGCAGGGCACTGATATCATTATTTCCGCCTATCAGGGATTCAGCAGGGAGGCAATTGTAATTTCTAGGCTTATTAGTCCACACTCGGAGGAGAGAAAGCCCAGTGATAAAGCTGACTGTGACAGCCGGGCATTCCAGCACCAAGTGCTGTCACTGTGACACTTACCAAATGCCAGTGTGCCTCTGTCCCTGTAATCCTGCCTAATGGAGGTTAACACACAATACAAAGAGGTCCTCATCAATGATCAAAACAATCCACACATTTGCATTTTTAAGTTATAAGAGCGGTCAGGGAGAAAATAAAAATTAGGGAGGCAGTTACTTGTGGAAATGAAGAGGAGCAGGAAGGAGGGAGGAAATTTATCAGGCTCATACGCATGCAGACATGCAGAACACAAGCGCACACTCATACACATACACATGGAGTGTATTTTAAAGTTGTGTGGAGAAGTGGAGCAGGCATCTTGAGGGTGGCAGGCAGGCAGATCCTCTTGGCAATGGGAGACATCTGCCTCTCCTGCCTGGACAGCCTGTGCCAGCGTCGGCCCCTGGAGAGAGAACTGTTCCCACCACACTAAGCCCAGAAGTGTTTGTCAAGCCTAATAAATATTGCACAGCGCTTCCTCTTAATCTCATTAATGTTTGTGCATGTCTGTTGGTGGCTGTAGATGTAAACAAGGGATGAGCATTAAGCCCTTAAAAAAAAAAGGAAAGGAAAAGAAAACGGCCATCATCAACGTTCCTGCCTCCTCCCAAGATATACAACTTTGGTCGGCTTCCTCTAAGCCAGTGAGACACAGAGCAAGTGAAAGACCTAAAGCACACAGGCATTACTATCTGAGCTCCCAAACACCTGAGTTCATCCTCAGTGAGATTTGTCTCTGTAAATCCAGGCGTAGGATTGGGATGCTCTTGCATGTGGGCCAAATGAAGATATCCTCGGTTCTATTTGGCAACATGTCTCCTTAATTATGTATAATTTGTAGACCAAATAGCTGCTTATCACTCCACTGTCTGTGACGGCTTAATAATCTCTAACCTAGGCCTCAGTGTGGGTGTGTATAAGAGAGAGACAGGGAGCGTGACCAGGACCATAATATGATTTGTGTGTTTTGGTGTCATGGTTTAACAGCTTTATAAGCTGGCCCCACTGATAACTATCACATTATTAGGGCGCTACATATTTGCCTTTATTTTTCTCAGAGGAGGACAACATTGTGACCAAATGTATTACAAGAATGACATTAGTCAGGGTCTCCTGAGAAGCCTTGGGATTTGATTTGCATTGCAGAATCTGACAGTTCTCTGTTAACATCTTTGTTTTTTGGGGTAGGCTCCCAGTGTCAGTTCTAAGTATAAATATAGAAGCAATCTGAAGAGTATTTATTATATTTCTCAAATTTGAAAATGCCACTTTGGTCATGTATGATAGCAAATGGTCCAAAATGTCTGGTGATTGCTTAAAAAACTGTTTTTTTCCCCCCTGTCTTGATACATTCCTTCTCTTCTTTCTCTTTTTTTTTCTATTGTGTGTGTGTGTGTATGTGTGTGTAAAGTGTCTAACATGAGGAGGGGGTATGGGAATGGAAGTAGAGGTGGGCGAGAGGGCCCTGATGGCCCTGCAATGAAATCTACCTGAGCTTGCCTCTACCAGCTGCAATTATCATTAGGCCTCCAATGGAACTGGTCCACTCCAGAGACACCTAAAAGCCGCCGTAGACCCACACATAATATTGTATTAAATGGGACCAAAAAAATCAATACACAATGCAAATGAAAAGCAGGGAGTAGGATCCACTCAGTATGCATATTTCCTGTCAAGTACACTTTCTGACCCGCTGAACACCGTGCGTGGCGGAACTCAGTACTTTTGAAAATTACTGATGATCTCTTGTTATGAGCCCCTATCTGCCTGCCTGGCACTATTTGTGATATGCTTGTCTAGCCGCACACGCTGAAAAACCGCTCGCTTCCTCGCTGAATTAAAAGAGTTTGTCCATGAACTGAGGAGAATGTGCTGCTTATGTCCTTTTTGTACACAGTAAATGGAAATGTTGATAAATACCTCCTCCCATGAAGCACTTGTTTTGTGGCGGCTGTGTGCGGCGCACAACAGCACAAGAGAGCTAATTATGAGAAGGATGAGCCGGGGTGAGGCGCAGGGTGGGCAGCTACTTATTTTGCTGCCTTTCTTTCTATTGTATGGAGATATTATTTCTGGGATGTAAACATTCATGCCACATTTGTGTGTGTGTGTGCATGTGTGGGCATGTGTTTGGGGATGGCGCGGGGGGGAGGGTGTGTGTGCGTGCATGGTATTGGTATTGAAGGGTGCATACAGTACATGGAGGAATACTCCAGCAGGAAGGAAGAAACTGAATGCATGTGCTCTGTCAGTGCAAACAGATAAGTGCTTATCATATACCTGTAGCCAGGAGGTCATATCCAATATAGCCAAGCAATTCCTCCAAGTCCACTTCCCCTGGTTGAATTTGCAATCTTAACTGGTAGGGTGGTCTCTTCTATTGTGAACAGGGCACACACTGGGTTGTCAAGGTATTCACATTCACTCTCTCCCACTGCTGCAGATATTCTCTCTCTCTCTCTCTCTCTCTCACACACACACACACACACAAACACACACACATATATATATATACACACACACATATATATA